>JAJEKB010019789.1:0-36966 GCA_022393335.1 Macrotrachela quadricornifera
ACGACTCATATGGTGACTGAGATCCGAGGATGATACTTTTGGCCAGTGCTGCACTAGTACAGATCTGACTGGTATATCGCAGCAGCTCCGGAAAACATTGGTACAGAACTGGTGCTAGTCAATATTTCTAGTAGCAAACCGATTGGAACACAATAGCACTGACCGCACAATGTCAAATAAGTTCTTCTAGTCAACATTTTTTCAGCACTCCTCTATGCCGCAGGTTGATATAAACCATTCTGCAGGCTAGAATCATTGAATTATCGGTATGAGCTAAACAAAATCAGTAACGGCAACAATTAACTACTCAGGGTATTCGACAATCGAAAAAGGAAAACTTCGAACATCTTTTTTGTCAGATACTATATAAGGGCAAGTAACAACTCGTAACGGACCCTTACGAAAGCCCTGCTTTTTTGACTTTTTACGGAGTTTTCGTATCGATTTTTAAAAGGCCTTCGTACCATTCTTATTGGACTATCGTAACGTTAAAGCAGTTAATGTGATCTCGAGTCAAATGTTGCTGACAAGGCTTTCGTGTTAAGATTAGTATCGTACTAGAAATTATGACAAAAAATATTCAATAGTACAGAGCAAGAGCCAGAAGACAAATACAGACAAACTTTAATCTGCTTCTGAATTTTTTTCCTAATGACACCAAGAAGTAACAACAACAAAGTAACATATTAGAGGAAGAAGATTGAACGAGCAAAAAATTCAAATAAGATAGAAATAAGACTACAGAAATGATTTTCTTCTCTTTAAGTCAATAGTTAGAACAAGAAACAGCAGCAAAATCACATAGTACAGTCACTTTTGATATACTCTTGCCAAGAGTTTTTGGTAGTTGAATAATCTGATTATTAGAGACATTTCTCATAGATTTCACCATCGATGCTGCTGATGATGATGACTTTGTTTAGACTACACTTTGTTCAGAAAGGAAAGAGAGAAAAAATCTACTTGTTTGTTAATAGTCAATCTATTGTTCCATCGTTTTTAATGATATAATCCTCTATTCAGTCATGGAAATAACAGCGGCATCTATGAATGTATACAGATGATTAATTCACAGGATAGCACTACATATATGGACCGTTTGAGTACATAACAGTTATTACGCACAAATTGCATCTACTGAATTAACAGATATTTGTAAGCAAGAGTATTCACAACGAAAATCCTGTTCTTTATGGAGTATTAGTCTTTCAGTCTGGTTAAAAATGCAATATAGAAACAATTCGCAAGTCCTGTAAATTTCTTCTTATGAGTTGTTACACCTGTATCATATATATAATACAATATTATTTTAATAGCTGTCATTTTTGCAAAACATACAGCAAGTCGCATGAAAGCTGTTTATTTCGAGGATATTTTGATAGAAAAGTGAGAAAGTTTGCAAAAACTCACAGAAATTTGTCGATTTTGACTGAATAGAACCATGATTTATTTGCTCAACATTAAGGCGTGAAAGGATAAGTATGTAAGTCACGTCTTGAATAATAGATCTGAAGCTTTTTGTTCAAAGTACGTATTCAACAATTTTCTTTGAAACATAACATGGTTTTCACACACTTTTTTTGACCATTTTCTCAGATGACTTTAGAGTTAGTTTATATTCTATAACATCAGTTAGAAGATTGTCCTGAATTCTGCTTTTTTATTTGCTCAAAAAGTAAGATAGCTAGCCATCGCTGTTACTCAGATATTAAGCTTATAGACATTTTCCTTTAATCCTACCACAAACAATAATTAATTGTGTGAGTTAGACAATATAATAGTCATGAAATCTCAGCACTGTTCGATTTAAATTGTTAGCATGTCATATCGTTACACCATCTGCATTTTTTTCGGCGACAGCCAGTGTCATATGGCTACAAGGTTTACAGTTGCTAAAGATTATTCACCGTTACTACAAGCATTTCCTGGTGTCAAATAGTCTTTACTTCATTTTCGTCTCAGACATAGAGAGCATCGCTATATCGGACCCCTACTTAGCACAATAAGTTTTTTAGAATTAAGCTTGATGTTCTATAAACGAGATGATATAGTATATGAAAGACAAGCATTTTTTGTCGCAAAACCTGATTTCGATAATGATACAGCATATGATCAGTATCGAAGTGTAGTAATTTATTCGAAAGCATACAAAGATAAGATGACCAAAAGTAAGAAAATACGATTAACAGTTATCGTTTTGGTATCATATGCTGTTATTAGAAAGATTCAAAACTTGCTAATAGAATTATGTCGACAAGCATGTCAATCAATTACATGAGTAGTTGCAGCTTTGCAAAGGCGTAGAAAGTGAATACATTGACTAATTTTTTCACAATTTTTCGTTATTAAAAATATTTCACCAATTACGTATTACTGTCTAGGCAGACAGAAATTTGAAGAAATGCGTTTAAATGCAGTCGAGGACTGCGATTGTGAGTTACACACGTTGATTAGTGAAATGCCAGAAATCCCGTTTTTCGCGTGAAATTCTCACTTTTAGAGCGTTAAACGCTAAAAGACTGATTTTTTTTAGCGTTTCACTAATCAACGTGTGCAACCCACAATCGTACCCCTCGGCTGGTATATTTGAAAGCGTTCCTTCAAATTTCTGTCGGCCTGGATGTCGATGTCATTTCCTAGTTTTAATACTTTAATAAATGTTTTGTTAAGATTCAGACATATTGTCTGACTGTGGGTCACCTTATATTTGTACGTTTTGGAATAAATTATTACACTTCGACACTGATCATATGCTGTATCATCTAGTATACGTCGTATAGATCTACCCCGAGGGACCGTTTCGAGGTGCTAAAAAGCTTTTGAGCCCAAATTTTGTCTATAGGTAGAAGATATATAGACTAGAGAAAGCCTAAGAGAATATGGGCCCAAGTTGAGATTTGGCTAAGATATTGACGTTGTACTAGAAGTTGCCTATGAGATCCCATCTTCCTCATAAAACCAAAGTTTCGAGTTTGGACGTGAAACTTTGCTCATGTCAAAGCCTCAACTAGAGTAGCTCATCCACAACGTTTCAGAATTATTGGACTAAGTATTCTCGAGATATGAGTCTGTTAGCATAAACACACTGTTTTACGGATATTGTTGTATGCATATACTTTTCGAAAAACATTATATTTCGGGAGTGCCTAGTCCAAAAATTCTGAACCATTGTGGATGAGCTACTCTAGTTGAGACTTTAACATAGGCAAGGTTTCACGTCAAAACTCGAAACTTTGGTTTTATGAGGAAAATGAGGTCCTATAGCCAAATTCTACACAGACAAAAAAATCCACATAATAATCTACCATTGCCCTTAAAAATTTTGCCAATAAACTCTTTAAGGGTTTAAGTCAATATTATCAACCCTTTAAAGGTTTAATACTCGAAACGTTTATCAACCTATGGATTTATCAAATCTGAAAGGGTATATGATGGTTATATGAGGGTTTGTTATTCTAGGATTTTATCATAAGGGTACATTGTTCAACCGATACCGATGTATTATTACACGGGTCCAGAATAAGGATATTTTATTATTCTCATTTGGGTTTATTATTGTACTCTTTGATTGAATGGGGATATCACCTTCCATTTCCAAGAACATCATGCTATCTTTTGAATAAGCAGCCCATTATTCTACGCGTTAAGGTAGATTCTTTTACTGTTTCTCTAAACAGGTTTATTACTCTACGTGTAAGGGTTGATTCATTCACTTCTTAATCCGGATGATTTATTATTGTCCATATAATGTTATGTTTTATACTCCTTCATATACAAGAGTCTATTATTTTACGCACACGGGTAGATTATTGTACTTCTTCGTGTACAAGTATTTGTCATTCTACGCATGGAAGTTGCTTTTTATACTTCTTCATATAAAAGGATTTATTATTCTAGACACAGAGATTGATTATTCTACATTTTGTTTGGAAACGTTTATTACCCTATGTTTAGGGGGGTCGCAATCACTTTGCCGACGATCGCTTCGCCGCCGATCGCTTCGTCGACGCCGTTTTGTCGACAGGTACACTTTACCGACAGCTTGTTTTTTGCCGACAAAACTTTGAAGCCGAAAAAATTGAAGTTTGACGAGAGTATGGTGTCAACAAATATTGAGTGAGAGTGAGGATGAGGATGATGACAACAGTGAGGATGAAAGTGAGAATGAGGGTGAGGGTGAAGGTGAAGGTGAAGGTGAGGATGAGGGTGATAACGACAGTGAGGATAGAAGCGACAGTGAGGGGTGAGTGGGTGAGGGTGAGACGAAGACAGAAAAATCAGAATTCCAAATTTCTTTTAATGACTGTGAAAACAGGCCAACTATCAATTTCCTTCTGAGTGTTTTTCATAATCTTTCATTATAATTAATTTTAGTTTTTACTAAAAGAGTTTTAAAAAGCCAGGAAAAGTCAGAACTTCGTAAAAAGTAATAAAAGATAGGTTATATGTCATCATTATCTGTATTCATTGTTTTTTCATATCTATACATTTGCCCTCTATCCCAAAGAAACTAGCCCACTTCCTTGCTTCTATTGTACATTGGAGACTACGAGACTTAATGGGCTAATATGTCAACAAATTATGCTGTCAAAAAAAGCTGTCAGTAAAATATAAGTGTCGGCAAAGTGTACTTGTCGGCAAAGTGATTGTCGGCAAAGTGTACCGGACCCGTTTAGGGGTTGATCCTTCTACTTCTTGTTATATAAGGGTTTATTATTCTAGCTATAGAGATTGATTATTCCTCCCTTACATTGGAAAGATGTACTCTTCGATATTAATGAATAGGTTATTCTATTCGTTGTTTAATCACAATTTACTATTTATGATCCAATATTCATTCTTTATCAGGTTGCGTTACAAATGTGATTGAAAAATAATTGTCAATAAAGCAACAAATAAGGGATCAAAGCCAACTACTATCATCCTTCAGAGAATTTCGCTAAACAAGAGTAATATAAAGTGTATGAGAAGCTCTTTGCTTTATCTGAAATTGTTCATAGAATGGAATCAATGTTCAACAGTTTTGTATAGTAATTTTAAATGGTACTAGTCGAACGTCAAATCACACGTTCTCTTTTTTTTACCCATTTTGCTTGGCGAATCGAAATTTTTCAAGTTTTGCTAAAATGTTTCCACCTATCACACTGTATATTTCGACTTCCATCTGTTCGTCTTATTTTTCATCCATCAGTTTCTTCCTTTCATGAGTAAAATTCATTTCCTAATATATAATTCGATATCCTTCTTCTTCGCTCCTTTTTCTATCCATTCGTTCCTTACTTTCATCAATAGTGCTCAGTTATTAATCCACATTTCAGTTTGATTTTGTCATCTTTTTCATGGATTAATTTCTTAGTTTCATGGGTAGAACTCATGTGATAATCTGTAGTTTGATTAAATCCTGTGCTTATTTTTCCTACATTTGTTATTTTTCGACTTTCATAACCAAATCTCACATCCTTAATTACATTTCAACTTCATTCTATTCATCTTTTTTTTCTATCGATTCATTTCTTACTTGCATAGGCATCATTCATATCATAATCCACGTTTCAATATCTCTAATTGCCTGTTTCTTTCCATTAGCTCGTTTCTTAATTCCATGAGCATGATTCATTTCCCGAAATATATTTCGATATTCTTTTTTATCTTTCTCTTTTCTATGGATGAATTTCTTGTTCTTATAAGCAGGGTTCATATCATAATATATATTTGGATGTCCTTCTTTTGTACCTTTTTTTGTCGACTAATTTCTTATTTCTATACTGATGCGTCTTATCAAAATTTATTTTTCTATATCCTTCTTTGTGGTCCTTTTTTGTCCTACGATTAGTTTTTCACTTTCATGCGCAACATTGATCTGATAATTTACAGTTCTATTTAATTCTGTGTGATTTTTTTCTGCATCTGTCAGTTTGTGTCTTTCATGCTCAAGCATCATTTTCTTAAATCTGTTTTGATTTAATTCTATTTATCTTTCTTTTTCTATCGATTAATGTCTTACTTTTATGTGCAGCGTTCACATCATAATATATATTTCGATTTAATTCTATGATTTTTGTGAAACACGATCTAAAAGAGAGTGTTGAAGTGTTTAAGGGTAGAAATTTGCACCCCCCCCCCACAGACGTGACAGACATCCTTAGCAACGGAGCGTCACAGACGTGACAGACACGTTAGAAACGGCTTATCACAGACGTGACAGACACCCTTAGCAACAGCATATTACATACGCGACAGACATCACAGACGTGACAGACATCACAGACGGTGATAGACATCACAGACCGTGACAGACATCTTAATTATTAATTATTTAATTGATTAGTTTTTAACTAATCAATTGGATTTAAGTGATTAAGTGGCTTTTAACTAATTAATTCGTATGTAATTAATTAATTAATTCGTGTCTGATTAGGTAATTCATATTTATTTAGTTAATTAATTCGTGTTTAATTAATTAAATACCTGTTGAAGATCGTGACCAACACCTAAGCTGATTCATTAATTCGCGTCTAATTGATTAATTATCCGTTAGAGACAGGATGTTGGGCTCATCATAGAGAGTGAGAAACGCGATCTGGAGTCATCACATATTATGACAGATAGCTTCAGGATACTATCAGGGGTCATATATAACTCGAGTCTAGTTAAAATGTCAATGAAGTATCTTCTCATTAAAGTTCTAAGGTCTAAAGTAAGGATTAATGCGGAAGCATGGCCAGTTATACATAAAAGATCAATTTTTAGAGAATTACCAACAATGAGTGTATCGTGTTTCACATTTTTAATCCCGCAGGGATTGCGCTGAAAGCTTTTTTCTATCTATTGATTTTCGCAAGCATGAGCAGTGTTTATTTCCTGAAATATATTTCGATATCTTTCTTTTGCGTTTTTTTTCCTACGATTAATTTGTTCTTTCTATGATCAAGGAGGTTCATTTAATAATCTGTAGTTTAATTTAATTCTGTACGTCTTTTTCCTACATGTGTTAGTTATTGACTTTTATTAGTACCATTCATACCATAATATATATTTCGATATCTTACTTCTACGTCTTTGTTTTTCAATTGATTGGACTCTTTGGCGAGTAGCATTCATTTAATAATCTGCAATTGTTCTTAATTCAATACTTTCTCTTGTGCCACATCTGTTAGATTTTGACTTTCGTGAGGAAGACTCATATCTTAAAGTATCTTTTGATTTAATCCTATTCCTCTTTTTTTCTGTCGACTCATTTCTTACCTTGATAAGCAGGATTTATATAATAATGTGCATTTTGACATTGTTCTCTTTTCTCTTTTTTCTATGATCAATTTTCTTCCTTCCATGAGCAGGAATGGTCGTCGAATTAATGCTTCGACTCTCATCTTGTGCGTTTTTCTCCGTCAATGAGTTGCATAAGTTAATAAGGAGGATTCATATCGTAATATATACTTTGATATCCTTCTATTTCGTCTTTTTTTCTGAGATTACTGTTCAACTTTCATAAGCGTCATTCATTTAATAATATGTACCAGAGCTAGGACGAAAGTATTTGTATTTGTACTTTTGATACTTTTTCAAGTAACAGTATTTAATTTGCACCTAAAAAAATGTACTTGTACTTGATTTTAGAAGTACAAAATATTTTTCCGAAAGTACAAGTAAAATACTTTATACTTAAATACACGTACATTCAAGCACTAAAGGTTTAATTGGTACTTAAATAATTGAAAGTACGAGTATTTAAGTATAAAGTACTGTACCGATACTTTCAGAAAAATGTTTTATACTTCTAAAATCAAGTACAAGTACATATTTTAAGTGCAAGTTAAATACTTTTACTTGCTATACTTGTACTGGTCCTAGCTCTGATATGTACTTCATTTTAATTCTGTGCGTGTTTTTTCTACATCTGCTAGTATTTGTTATTCAGGAGCAATGCTCATTTGCTTGAATATATTTCGATTCAATTATATTCATCTCGCTTTTTTTTGTATCGATTAATTTTTTCGTTGGATGAGCAAGGTTCATATAATAATATATTTTTCGTTATCTTTCTTTCACATTTTTGCTTTCATTCGATTAGTCTCTTAGTTTGAGGCGCAGAGTTCATATTATAATAGATATTACGATATAATTCTTTTCTGTCTTTCTTTTTCTCATTGATTCGTTTCTTACTTTCATATGCAGGATTCACTTATTAATCATCAGTTCCACATAATTGTGTGTTATTTCTACATCTGGTAGATTTTGACTTTCATGAGCACGGTTCATATCATAATATATATCTCGATTTCTATCCTTGCATACTATGATTGCATCGACTACTTCCTACTTTGATGAGCAGAACTCATTTACTTATCTATATTTTGATATCATAAGATTTTCTTTTTTGCTGTCGATTAATTTATTTCTTTCATGACTACGAGAGAAGTGGTAATATATCCTTCCATTCGCAACTATTAATTTTTTTTCATCGATTCATTTGTTACTTTCATTGGCAGAGTTTATATTAGAATATATATTTCGACTCGTATCTTCTACATCTTATTACCAGTGATCACTTTCTCACTTTCGTGAGCAAGGTGATATCATAATGTGTATTTCCACTGAACTCTGTGCGTCTTTTTTCTATATCTGTTAATTTTTGACTATCAGAACCAAGATTCATTTCCTTATGCATACTTAGATGTAATTCTATGTGTCTTATTCTTTTCTATCGAGCAATTTGTATATATTCTGAGAAGGATTCCTACTCTAATATATAGTTCCATATACTTCTTTTGCGTCTTTTGTTACTTTCATTATTTTCTAAATGTCATGAGCAAGATTCATTTAGTTATCTACATGTTGATTTTATTCTGTACACCCTTTTTCTGCATCTATTAGTTTTTTAATTTCATAAATAGTATTCTTTTCGTGATGTATACAGGGAGTCCCAAAAGCTCGTCAGAAAAGTAAATTCGTAGAATTCCTCTATTTATCAAATTTAATCAACCAATTCTTTTTCAGATGATAAATATCAGTGTGACGGTTTTTGTTTGTACGAATAAACTTCACAAATACCGTTCTAAGTTATAACTTTCGACTAAAATACCATAACCAGTTCTTTTTCTACTTACTCCTCAGTGTTTCGCTTTTAATACGTTAGTTTCGTGCGTTTTTTGTGACTTTTATATCAGTCACATTTTATACTATCGTTTATATGCATTTGTTGTGGAATATCAGTGAAAAGTGAGCCTAATAATGTCAAGATCCAAGATCACGAAGGTCATAAGATTGGTTGTTCTCCTTCAATCCATCGGTCATCGTTTTAAGAGTTAAAGCGATCTTATGAACTTCGTGATCTTGGATCTTGACATTATTAGGCTTACTTTTCACTGATATTCCACAACAAATGCATATAAACGATAGTATAAAATGTGACTGATATAAAAGTCACAAAAAACGCACGAAACTAACGTATTAAAAGCGAAACACTGAGGAGTAAGTAGAAAAAGAACTGGTTATGGTATTTTAGTCGAAAGTTATAACTTAGAACGGTATTTGTGAAGTTTATTCGTACAAACAAAAACCGTCACACTGATATTTATCATCTGAAAAAGAATTGATTGATTAAATTTGATAAATAGAGGAATTCTACGAATTTACTTTTCTGACGGACTTTTGGAATACCCTGTATATTTTGGCTTTGTTCTTTTGCGTCTTTTTTCATTGGATTACGCTTTTAGTTTTATCTGTAGTATTAATTGAAATAATGTTTTCGGATGTATTCCTTTTGCCGTTTGCGCGTTCGTGTTTTCCTCAATTTGGTGAGCATAATTTGCTTAATAATTTGAGATGTTATTTGTTCTCTTTGTAGTTTTTATTCGTGGTGTTCTTTGGAAACTATTCGATTTATTCTATGCGTCTAAAATGTTTGCTTAATGCGCCTCTGTGTAATACGTGTTGTTTTATTCTTTTTGCGCCTCTCGCTAGTTTTCGGTCTTAGTTGCGTAGTTTAGGTTGCTAAATTGTTTCCTCAGTGTCATTGCGCGAGGCTTTGGAATTTGGTAGCTGAAATACATAATATTTGTGGTAGATGCATTTAGGTGCACCTAGTTCAAACTTATGCGTAACTTCAATACTAAAATATTTTCTTTCTGTGCGTTGCGCTTCTTTTCTCGTTATAGTATGAGGTTGTTATTTCGAATTGTTCCGTAATTATTGCCTGCTAAGTGTATCTTTTTCGTTTGTATATATTTTTAAATCGTTCTTACTCATGCCTTTGTTCTATTATTTCGTTGGTGACTGGACAATTCGTCGCCGGGCAATCCGTCGCAGACAATTCGTCGCATGAACAATTCGTCGCAAGTGTATATATTACTCACATGATACATGAATTGTATTTGAATTAAAAATTTCATTGACTTAATTAAGAGGCACTGTTCAATACAGGTAAGAAAATTAGTCAGACAATGTTAATGTAATACATGTTTTCTCTCCTCAAATCAATTGATTTTTGTTGTATACGAAAATAGCACAAGTCGAAACCTTGATCAAAGACTCAGATCACTGAAATATCAATTATTGATCCCTTGATTTTTAGGATATTTATTTCTAACGATCCAATAATTTACAGAAATCTAAAAAAATGGAAGAGGAGAAGCCATGTTTGTCATGCTCAGATGTATGAATCTTAACATGATAGTAAATCTTTATTATGGGATTTACTAAAGTTTTCTCGAGCTCTGAGATTCGAATGTATGAAAAAGCATACTAATTTATTTTATGTCGGAAAATCGTATGATTCATTAAGAGAGGCTGAGAACAACAAAGGAACTTAATATTTTATTATTCCTCCTAATTTTAAAAGCTATCTTCAAACTCATGTTTGGTCAAGAATTAAGTCTTTTGTCAGCATACAAACACTATCATCTTGATAAAGAGAGAAAATTTGTATTACATTAAAATTGTCTAACTAATTTTCTTACGTGTATTGAATTGTGCCTCTTAATCAAGTTACTGAAATTTTTAATTCAATTACAATTCATGTATTATGTGAGTAATATATACACTTGCGACGAATTGTCCGTGACGAATTACCTGCGACGAATTGTTCGGCGACGAATTGTCCTACGACCATTTTGGACCCTCGCTGAAAAATACGAAAAACTATAGAAATACTTGGCATTTTTCTGGTTTTTGAAGAACAGTAGCGTGTTCCATGAGTTCAATACTGTTATCGTTTAACACGTGAAACACGGTACGGGCTTTCAGAGACCAGAAAACTATCAAGTACTTCTATAGCTTTTCAGAGTTCTGGGCGAAGGCTAAAAATTGTCCCCACTAGTAATATAAGGGGTTAATTATCTTTCTGAGTCTGTTACCTTCTGATAAACACGCTATTTGTTGATATAACTTATTAACCATCTGAGCTACCTTCTGATGAACATGTTGCTAGTTGGTGGAACTGATCAACTATCTGAAATATCTTCTGATCAACCCATTATCGGTTGATGCAACTCATCAACCGCCTGAACCATCTTCTGATGAACGCGTTGTTAATTGATGGAACTGATCAACTATATGAACTACCATTTGATGAACCCCTTGCTAGTTTATGGAACTGTTCAACTGTGTGGAATATCTTCTAATCAACTCATTGCCAATTGGTGGACTCAATCAACTATCTGAACTACTTTTTGATCAACCCATTGCTAGTTGATGAAACTAATCAATCGTCCGAACTACCTTTTGATGAACCCGTCGCTAGTTGAGGAAGTTGATGTACACTTTCTGTTAGCTCTATAAAAAGTATTTTCTTATTATATACCCGTTGATAAACGAAAATTTGCATTGAAATTAATTGGTTTTTTAATTTCATCTACCCTTTTTAAGTATTTATCAGTTTGCGACGTATAACATACTCTTTAACCATTTTTCAATCGTAAAAACGTTCTGATAAACTGTTTTACATGGGTATTTACAGTTGATGAATCCGTTGTTTTCACTATTTTGAGGGTAGATAAAAGAGTTTAGCACATTTTGATAGACAGTAGAAAAGGGTATTTTATACGTTGCAAATTGATTAACGCCTAAAATGTTTATAATTCTACCGTTTTTTTTTCCAGTGTAGTATAACGTCCGTATCTCAGCCAAATCTCAACTTGGGCCTATATCCTGTTAGGCTTTTTCTAGTTTACATATTTTCTACTAATAGACAAAATTTAGGCTCAAAAGCTTTTTAACACCTCGGAACGTTCCCTCGTAAGATCTAATTGAATAGGCATAAAGAAAAAAAATCGAAAAAAATATGTCTTACCACTTTTGGCGTACCCTATATACATTAAAACTAGGCTTAAATCTATGTATTCTTTTGAAATCGAAGATATTTAATCGGATGGTTCATATCTGAATGAGATATCTTATAGAGGAGAATACATGATCGAAATATACGAATTTTCGTTCATTATCGAAGTCAGGTTCTGCCACAAAAGACGCTTTTCTTCTAGTGTTATTTCATCTGATTTTTAGCAGATCAAGCTTAATTCTAGAAAGCTTCTTGTCCCGATTAAGGTGTTTATATATTACGACTATTTTAGTCACTATTCTTTAAATAATTGTTGTTTTCGCTGACTTAATTATGCAGGGCCTTAGTGAAACGACAAATGCTGCTCGGTCATACAGTACGTTATCGATTGGTTGCGGATTTTTGGCAGTCGGTATTGCACTGTGTGTGTTATTTTGGCTTAGTGTAAGATACATGTAAAATCATTTTTGTAATATTTCCCTAAACACTGGTATAGTATTATTTATTCGGTCGAGCTTCCACTCAGCTCATCGAGCAATTGCGTCTGCGCACCTTCGCGACGTTACTCAAACAAGAAGTAGGTTGGTTTGATCGTAAAGAGAATAATTCGGGTCGTCTCTCGAAGTTGTTGGAAAATGATGCGGCTACAATTGAAACTGTAAGTCTACATTGTTATTAAGCATTGTTCATATCAGTTCTGTTTGTAGACAATTGGTACTATTTTGGCCACTGTAGTAGAGGTCACAGTCACAATCACATCAGGCTTAATTTTTGCAATTATCATGTTTCCTTGGCAAATGACATTAGCCTATTGCGGTATTATTGTAGTCGTGACAGCTCTCTGCTGTTTGCATATCATGCTATCCAAACACATCACAAAGAAAAAACAGCGTGTTTTAGAAGATCTAAATATGGTGAATATAACATTGCTCATCGCTTTGATTTCATGAGTTATGATCATTGTAGATGGCAATAGAATCAACGCAGAATATTCGCACCGTGTTAGAACTCAGTAGACAAAAAAGCTTTGGTGATCGATATTCAAAGCTTGTTGACGAATCCATGAAGTATGAGATTCCGTGTGCAAATGGTACATCTGTTCATTCATTTGTTCCTCAAATCTACTTCTAGAATTTCATTCCAATATATTCATGCAGTCGCAGCATTCTGCGGTTTGGAAATATCGCGGTACTTTTTCATAATGGTAATAACATTGGCTATAATGATCTCCTTAGCGCCTCAAAGAGAAACGAGCACGGAACAACTGGTTATGTAAGTATCGTATTAAAATGTTCTTCATCAAAAGTCTTGTCTTTCTGTGAATATATTTAACATAGGGCTATGATATTTGGAAGTTTAATTGGTAAAGTTTATACCCTCTTATACGCTGCGTGAGTATATCAATTATTACACTAATAGTAATAAGTGTTTTTCATTTGTAATCAACAGTAGTTCTTTCACCACGACTGTAGCTTATCAAAATGGCAAGGAAGTATAAGAAAAAAAACAAAATTATTCCTAAAATTGCCATTATCGTCAGACATTTTATTCCTTATATTTTTTTTTCGAACAGAATACGATGCTATCTGATCTGGTTGATTCATTAATCAGTTATGTGATGCTTTAAGAGTTAGAAATGCATCGCAGTAAATTCCATTTTTAAGAAAATAATAGGATCAAATAGATATAGTGATCAATTTCATCTGATGTATCTATTTTTGAAAATAAAATTGTAAAGATAAATCAATTTAAGAGTTAATACTGTATAAAAACTGTTGATGAGTTTAAAAAAATATTCATAGATCGAGATCTGGCAGAGAGAAGAATAAGGCTTATGTTAAAAGGATATTGCGGTCATATATCTACATAGTCGAAATAAATGTCGCACGTTATTTTAATAATTTTTCTCGATATTTTCATCATTGTGTGAAATTTATTCCACAGGTTCACGATCCTGTAACAGATGAAAAAGTTTTGACCGATGAGAGAAAGTTCTCATATGTTACATATCGTTTCGTACAGTTCAATGACCACAACATCTTGTAGTACGGGCTCATTTCAATACTGGACTTTTGAGAAACTATTTTTATTTTCTAAGAGAGCAATATGAATTTCGCCTATTTATTGTTTATAATCCCTATGGGAAAACCATATATTTCGAGTATTTTTTGTATGAATTATCGTTTCAATTAGCAGCATTTGTAGTTGTTCTTGACAAAATAAAACTAATAATAAGCAATTTGATAGGTTTTCACAGACTGAAACATAAATATGCAAACGTTTTTTCATTAATTAAAGCAGAAAGCTTTCAAATATAGTTTTTATAATGGACTTCAAGTTTTGGACAATATTTTTTATAATTCTGTGTTTGCAGAAGCGATGGTACCCGAAACATTTGAAGTAAAGGCAGTCATGAGCTTTATTTTTAAGCGAGACGTAGCAGTTTGTATAACCGAGTATGATGTTTTCTTAGTCGAAAAGTCTAAAAGAGTTGAAGTCATAAGATTCTCGAAATTCAAACGTCATGGCAAGAGGGAAATCGCAGATTGCGTACTACTAAAATCTCTATGAGATTTTCCGAATCCCTCTGTTAAAAGAAATTAAATAAATACTTTCAGAATAGAGCAATCTAATGAGAGGATTAGCTTTGAAGCTTAATATTAGCAATCAATCCCTTAATCCTTAAAATTGCCGATGAAATCTTAAATAGAAATCATTTTTTTGCACAAAACAAGGGGTTGCTGACTGAGCTGATAAGCAGCTCAATGCTATTATGAAATGATATGAGCAGTAACATAGCTACTTCCAAGTCATGAATACTCTCATAAACAGCAACCATACTATTGGTCAAAAGCTGGAACGAGAACATTTTTACCGATCCTCTTTTCATGATTTCTTCGAAATACATCTGAAATTCTCACACGAATCTTTTGACAATTGGTTCATTGGCTTAAGCCATGCATCTAAACTTGATCACCACAATTAAAAGTCGTTATGCTGCTAAGTGAATGATGAGTCTTAGGCTAAGTGACATCTTTTGCATTATTTGAATATCATTTGGAAAGCGTATGTATAATATGCCTTCGCGCCTAGATCTATTCTAGAGTTTGTCTGCTACTACATATACCAATAGCCAGCAACTTTTACTCATTGTTAATTCTACAACATGAAAGAAAACTCCTATAAATAATGTGTAGTGAGCAATAAATATGACAAGATTAGATTTTGTTTCAGTTATTTGATAATAGTTAATATAAAGCAAAAAGTGATTGTCAACATATAACTTATGAATCTCACTAACAAATTACTCATTGTTTGAGCTGTAATTTACATTTTATTGCATTGACGTAACAGCTTGTTTGAAAATGCATGATTTAGTTATATTCGTCAATTTATTCTGTTCTCTGAGTGAAAAAGATTTAAAACCTTATATGAATAAAATAGCATTTTTTAAATATAAGAAATTCATACGTGTAATGTTTCATGTATTTACATGATGTACTCTTAAATGAAGTACATACGGTTGTTTTAGAAACTAAAGTATCGCTAAGTTTATAAAAAGGTCAGTATAGGAACAAAACCTTGATATCAGATGTTGTATTTATGAAGCTCTACAAAACGATATATGCTCAACTCTAAACATTGTGGCATCAATTGATCTTCTCTCGTTAAAACAATTAAATATGTCGTAAAACGGCAGCACATAGTACCTTATGCACATCTGTATGAATGAAACCGAAGTTGGATATTGTGTTTTTCTTTATGAGTTTCAAAAGTCTACTTTGATCAGTAGTAACATATCGTAATGATACATAACTCCTACACAAGTAAGAACATATTGCTTGAAATTTATAGGTTGCATGCAAAACTACATGTGATCGCATAGCAAGAATCAACTGAGACGAAGGAAATCTTTCAGAAACGCAAAAAAATGAATAAATAAAATGGTGAAAAATTGCTTGAGTATCTTATATAATCTCATTAGTTCAGGATTCAGTTGACAAATTGTCCTTAGTTTTACTAAGAGTATGAGCAATCAAATGAAAATATCACGATGTTTTATTCCTAGTCATACGTTGGCTGGATTGCAATTCAGAAACAATGTCACATTCTTAAAAGTTACAGGCCAAATAAAAGATTTTATGAGTGTGAAATTATAAACAATTCTTTTTTGTTTCTGTTTACACTAGAATACCTAAACTAGGTAGCTCTCTCGTTTATGCTCAATATTTCACGCAACTATTTCAACGCAAACCACGGATCACCTTTGATGCCGCAACAGAGTGTGAACCTTTCTTAAAGATGGATCAAATTGAATTCGATCATGTGTATTTTTCTTATCCAACAAGACCGATGCTTAGCGTTCTCAATAACCTCAACTTGACACTGAATGCTGGTCAATCAATTGCTCTCGTAGGTGAGTGCATATAATTATTGTGAGTCATACTATCAAATATTGACAAAGCAAAATCATTACAATAAAATGACTTTTAAAATCAAGTCATTTTCAAAAAACTAAAGCGAAATATGCAAAGTCGGGCATGATAACAAGTGTAGATGATTGGACACTGCTATTTTCTTGTGTCGTTCACATTTCTTCAGTAGGGTACGCCATCCTAACAGAAGTGTATACGACTATGTTCTACATATTATGTAGTAGTATTGTTCGCTGCGTGTGAGTGACACTTTACTCTTTACAAGTATTCTTCATATAAAAGTTTTCTAGTTACATTCATACTTGAATCGAACATTTTATCGTCAAGAATCGAAGATGTTCTTATATTAATCTATTGACGATCAGAAACATGTATATGCGTTTTGATCTTCACTTAGCTTGCATTTATAGACTTATATTGCTTGATTAGATTAGAAGAATGCTGCCACTTTTTCTTGCGTTTCTAATATTAGAGAAACATCATACATTGTCACTATGCATGTAAACATACATGTTAGCCCCAAAGTTCGTTCTCCGAAGAAGAAATTGAATATCTCCACCGTAGTTTTATCAAAGAAATTGATATTCTCGTCAAAAACAGAAGAGTATGCATAACTCATATCGATAAGGAAAAAATTGACAAGAGTCATCATGAAATATTACTATCCACTTCAACAAAAAATATTATCCTATCATATTGCTATAGTACAAAGCAACATAGAAGAAGTAGACCTAAGTTGTCAATACCTAATGTGAATATTTGAATAAACTTACTATCATAGCACAATTTCAAGAGTATTCAACCTTTCAAACAATGATTTAGCAGCGAGCTAGTGTGTCCGTACATTATAGTCAAGTCCTACGAGCTTTTTTAGATCAGACGTTCTTACCTTGTATTCTTTGTCAAGAAACTATCAAATGGCCGCCATTCTCTCCTAACTTGACGCCGTGTGATTTTTAACTATAAAGGACTGTAAAAGACCATGTTTAGATACAAAATTCTCATGATGAAAATCATATGAAGTTCTTAATAGAATAAGTATTTACGTTTCTTAGTGGTAACATTGAACTACGCAATACAATCTGGTGTTCAGTGGTCGATCAATGTCAGATGTTTCTCGACAACAAAGTCAAATAATTTGAGCATTTATGTTAGAGTACTGTTCATCTATTTCCAAACAATACGAACTAATCTGTTAACCATTGTAGGCTATCATAGGTATCTAAGAATACAATAAAGCATGACTACAGAAACTTAATTCTACGTCGATTCTTACTATATGTGATGGAATAGAATTTTTTCTTTCAAATGAATAGTAATACTTTATAATGGCTCTTGTCTACCTTTTTTTTTATCAATATGAGATATATATATTCCACTACTTTCAGTGTAAAAACCAGTCTCTTTGATCGAATTGTGATGGAAATATTCATTTTTTTTCTTGAGTTAACGAAACTTTGGGGCACTTTGTATATTCATTCTTTCGCATTCTGTTGAACTCCAATGGTGCCCATGTTCTTTATGTATACACTGCGAGTTTCACAATCATCTTACTAAGAAATTTTTTTAAGAGTGTCTCTGATCTAAGAGTGCATAGAGCTCTTCCAAACACTGCCGACAGCTTCTTACTACACACTACTTTCCATCTTGTGTTCAAACAGCATTAAGAAAGAAACCTGTATAGAAATGGTTTACAGTTTATAGTTATACAAAACAAATATCAATAAAGTGTAGTGACACGTGTTATCGATGTAACATTTGTAGCGATGAGCCTTGCGTTGCGAGTTGTTTTCAAGAACATCAAACATGAATACATTTCTCAATATTTATCCAAAGCAATAAAATGGATTTTAAGATTTTTCTAAAAAAATTTTTTTCATCATTTTCAGGTGAAAATTATTGCCAGTACGTTAATTATGTCAGAGTTAAATCGATAACGGTGAATGATCAATCCGATCCGATTCAATAGATAATCCGTTAACAAGCCGAGTGAATTTTTGAATCGTTGTATCTTTTTTCAAAAAATTGATTAGTACAGTGGTTTCTTTATCAAAAAAAAAATCTTTTTATGAATGTCAACAGTTATCTCGATGAGGAAATATACGGCAGACTAGTTCATGAAGTTAAAATTTCTCATACTACCTTTATTCTATTTTATCAGCTCACATGACTATGATGTTACATTACAAAATCCAAATTATATCAATATCTAAAATTATATTTCATCATTAACTTATTTGTATTCGATCTTATTTCCCGCACATATTCCTCAAAGACATAAGAACTAACAAGCCGAATATAGGATGGAAAATAGATCAAGTATATAGTTAATAAATTATGCCTATTATTTAGAGATAGTTGAGGTAAGCATCAAATAAATTTAGAATATATAGTCCAATAATGTCTTCTATTCGCTAATAGACACCAAAAAAGGATGAAATATATGAAACAAATGGTGAAAACCACGAGAGTTGAATAACAGGAGTTTTATATCATTATTATAGTGATTAGAAAGAACATATGACTAATCTAGTGGTTGATTTGACTATTATAGAGCTAAAAAGAAAGAGATTAAAACATGCCGGTCTGCGCGTCAGTGCTGCCCAGTCTCACAGGATTAGATCGGTAGTCATATCGATAAAGGAAAAACTCTATCTGTTGCGATTTTGAACAAGAAATCAGGTTAAAATGTGTAGTATGAAATTGTTTCAAATTCAATTGTTCATAGAATTCTTCTTTCTACTGTCATTCACTACTTTGTCTATCCTTTCTAAGAAATTTTTTTATACTTTCTTTATATGTATTCTAGAGTTTAAAATTTCCATGAGAATCTTTCTTTGGTTATATTTAACTTCTTGATTGTTTTGTTTACCAACGTATATTAACCATAAGAGGCTTTTCGTAGATGTATTTATACACGTACAAATATATAGGTACTACTGGATGTGGAAAATCAACAGTATTGTCGCTTATCGAACGATTCTATGATGTTACTGATGGCGAAGTGGTATGATGTATTGTCTTATTTATTGTTTTCCTATTTAACACATATTTCCCTTTTATTAAACAGCGGGTAAATTCGAGAAATATTCGTCAAATGGATTTGCGACGCCTCCGTTCATGTATTGCTCTCGTCGCTCAAGAACCTGTGTTATTCAATATGTCGATTCGTGATAACATCACGTATGGAAGTGATCAAAGTTCACTTACTCAGGATGATATCACTGAGGCCGCAATCAGTGCCAACATTCATTCATTCATTCAATCATTACCACAAGTAATTCTGTCAAATTTTTCGAGAGAAAAGATCAAATTCCGATAGCTATGCCAAGTCCTTATAAAGGGCCACAGCAATGATGAAGAATGAAAAATATTATGATTAATCAAATGGGAAAAACTAATCTTTTCCTGAATTGAGATTAACCAGAGAAAATTAATGTATCTGCAATCACAATGAACACTGTAGGATATATATAGCTTTATAGCAAATATCTATCAAGAGGTAGTGCATTTTCTTGCATCATTTCTCAATAGATGCTTGTTCTAATGCCATCTATCACACACTGTCAAAAATAGTACAAACGAGGCAAATGGGTATATGATCGGCCAAAAGCGGTTAGGATTGGTTGAAAATAGAATTAAGAGACTTGTTGCGGATTTATTCAATTCTTCTCAAGAGTATTCAACTTATGTTAGCTGAGACTCAATACGAATCTACACTGTTAATCCGAAAGTTTTAGGGCATAAAAATTTGGCCTAAAACTTTCTTAAGTCCAATTTTAGATTTGAATTCTTCGATTTCGACAATCTATGACAAAATCACCACAATATTTACTTTATTTGTTATGAGATCAGAGCTCAAAAACTATATATTTCTTCTCAGACAGATGTGAAATTTCTGATTTTCCAGCCAATAACCAATAAAACGAGTGGTATGGTGTCTTTGACATAAGTTCTTAGGATCGAAGAATATGAATCTGAAGTTGAGCTTGAGAAAATTTTAGGCTGATTCTTTTGTATTCTAACATCTTTAGATTGTTAGTATAAACGCATACTGACGCTATTCTAGCGTCGGTTGTACACGTCACAAAATTGCTGAACCAATTCATTGCCTGTTTTTGATACTATTGCAAACTGAAATCGAAGACTTTTCATCAATGCAAATGTAAATTCTAAACAATTTCAGTTGTGATTGCAACCAATTTTACTCAATTTGAAGCCTAGAATAACAAATAGTACATTGCTGAATCCTACACCTAAAATATATATGAATTGTTTTTAGACGAGGCGCAGAATACAAATTATATATTTGTTTCAATTCTGGGTTAACTGATTATTACCGGAAAGAAAATTACTGGATAATATATCCGCGTGACCAAAATAAACTGGACACCTTATTTTTTCGATTACTTAACTCTATCTCAATTGTTAAGTCTAGTTTTTATATCACAGATGTATGGTTAAACGCCCAATCTCTCCTAAAAATTTCAGCCCTTTAAACTGAGAATTCGAGGAGAAAATGGCTAAGATGTTTTATGTACTCCTGTGCTAATGAAATGAAAACGACAGACATCGATGAAATCACTCTTTTTTCACGGTTTTTTTTCCAAAAATAATCACATATTTGAACTCAGCATCAAATTCTGTGCAAGATGACTTATTTTTTCTGTTAACTAACGAGTTTTACTTCAATTTGCTGCATATTACGAGTAAGAGGATCTCAGAACTATCAAATCCTGTTTCAAATGAAATTTAATTAATTTTTGTGCCACTGTATCAAGGGGGAAACAGCAAGACTTTTGAACTTGAAGTACTTTATTCTACTTTGAAGTACTTTGAGCTACTTCACTCGTATCTGGAGCTACTTCATAGGTAATTTGACCTACTTTGAAGTACTTTAGGCTACTTTACATGTACTTTGAGCTACTTCCAGCTACTTCCAGCTACTTCCAGCCACTTGAACTACTTTAAGTTTCAGAACCGGAACAAAATTGCTCTGTTATGAGAATGATGTCCCAAAAACAGAATAAAAGCGTTCTTTTTTTGCGAATGGGTTTCCAAAAAGGGAACATCTTTGTTCTGTTATGGGAATAGTTCCCAAAAATAGAACAAAAATGCTCTGCTATGAAAATAGTTCCGAAAAAAGAACAAACTGTTCTGTTATGGGAATAATTCTCATAACAGAACAAAATTGTTCTGTTTTTGGGAATCTATTCCCAGAAACAGAACAAAAGTGTTATGTTTTTGCGACATTTTTCCCAAAACGGAACACTTTGAAGTACTTGGCGTAATTGTAAGTACTTCCTCATACTTTAAAGTACTTGGACGTAATTTTAATGAATTTTGACGTATGTTAAAAGTACTTTGAGCTACTTTAAGCTAATTTGGGTTACTTTACGCGACTTTGGGTTACTTTAAGTTACTTTCAGCTACTCTGAAGTACTTTATACTAATTTTGTATTTTATTGTACTTTTCGACTTCAAGTCTGCTGTTTCCACCTTGCACTGTATGCAGATTTTCATCCCGATTACAAATATCATGTTTATTTTTTTTTTGAAGTTAGCTTTGGTTTCGAAAATCCTGGAAACACTAGTATCTTTTTGTACATTTTGACTTTCATTCCAATATTTCCGTGATTTGAGCGTGTTTTCTTCTTCCATTTGTTATTTTTGAAGCGATATTTGTAATCGGGATGAAAATCTGCATACAGTGACACAGAAATTAATTAAATTTCATTTGGAACAGGATTTGATAGTTCTGAGATCCTCTTACTCGTAATATGCAGCAAATTGAAGTAAAACTCGTTAGTTAACAGAAAAAATAAGTCATCTTGCACAGAATTTGATGCTGAGTTCAAATATGTGATTATTTTTGGAAAAAAAACCGTGAAAAAAGAGTGATTTCATCGATGTCTGTCGTTTTCATTTCATTAGCACAGGAGTACATAAAACATCTTAGCCATTTTCTCCTCGAATTCTCAGTTTAAAGGGCTGAAATTTTTAGGAGAGATTGGGCGTTTAACCATACATCTGTGATATAAAAACTAGACTTAATAGTTGGGATAGAGTTAAGTAATCGAAAAAATAAGGTGTCCAGTTTATTCTGGCTATGCGGATATATTAAGGCTTTTTTCTTTATTGTGCTTTAATGGTTGGTTTTCTGAAAGTTCACCAGCAAAAAAGATTTTTCTATATATCTGAGAAAAGTTTTCCTTTTATAGAACTACAAAGCATATCTCCCTGTGGTCCACACTAGAAAGATCCATACTTCGTTTGGAAAATCTCAACTATTATATAGAAAAAAACTGGCACGAAGTCTCATACGACGTTTCTAAAATTTTTGAGACTTGATTATCTTGGAAAAATCTTGATATGAATTGGAACTTCGTATGACCGTGTTGATTATTCGCCATAAAATAAACTTAGATTTTTGCAGATGAAACACTATCTAATTGTTAGTTCGATACATCTTCTTAAAGGTAAAAATTTTAGATCTTGCCAAACGCAAAGCGTTGGTCTCTTAGAATTTGAACTATTTTGGAGCAGTCCTGCACAGTATTCTTCATCATTCTTAAAGAATCCAGCCGTGTAACTTTTGCGAAACACGATCTAAGAGCGAGTGTTGAAGTGTTTAGGGGTAAAAATTTGCACCCTCTCCCCCCCCCCCCTCCAGACGTGACAGACATCCTTAGCAACGGCATGGCTCAGACGTGACGGACGTCCTTAGTAACAGCATGTCACAGGCCGTGGCCGATAGGCAAAACTAGTGTCACAGACCGTAACCGACAGGGAAAGTAGCATCAAAGACTGTGACAGACAGAGTTGTGGATAACATCTAGAGTATAACCAGTGGTCTTACAGACCATAATAGACATAGATCTAAACTATTTCGATGTCATCAGCTAGAGCAGCTATATCGTGTTTCAAACTTTTAATCTTGTCAAGGAGTGCGCTGAAAGCTTTTTCTAATCATTACTCAAAATCCATGAAAGGTTCAGTGATAAGAACATGAGTAGGATTCGTAGTTTTGACGCTACATAACTTTTGTGCCATCTTACTATGGCAAAAAATCATGTACAATTCAATATTAACGTTAATTATAGGGATATGACACGCCCATTGGTCCATTCGGATTACAAATTTCAGGGGGTCAACGACAAAGATTAGCCATCGCACGTGCATTTGCACGAAAACCTCAACTGCTGCTTATGGACGAACCCACAAAGGGATCATTCCTTTTCCACGACATCAACTTTTCTTAGGGATGTCATATGGAGTATTTTTCAAATTAACCAAATCCACTTAGCGAATCAAACTAAAATCAACTGGTAAATGCTGAATTCGCTTAAAAAACTTTAATATTTTTATAGTGTTAACTAGCGTATAGCTTAATCTGTTATTATTTAAAAATTATTTGTTAATTGACCGATAAACGTTATTTATGTTTTATAACTGCCTATGTAGAAAAATTAACGAAAAATCTGAGTTTTGTTGATTGCTTTTTTGGATTAAAAATCGATTCTAATGGCTCTATGTTAATACGATTCAGATCCGTTTTGTTCAATTTTCGTAGATTTTGTTTCTCATTTGTAGTTTCATAATCGATCTTAATCGTCGTGACCAAGACACATACTTTTCTCAAGTTTTCAATGAGAGATTCGAAATGTTTGTTAGTTTTACGACTTCTCACATCGACAAAGTAAATACGATGTTTGATCCACTCTTGATACTTATGTCACATCTCGACATACGCTGTCATCGAATTCTTACTCGTTTCGCGATTGTCGTGATTATAATCAAATTTTTTCTGATCTTTTGTTACATGGATGGTTAAGCTGATAGCTATAAACGCCTCGAAAGTTTCTAATTTTCAAATTACTTACAAGTTAACTTAAATGTAGGATAAGATCATTAGTCTAAGCGGAACATATGTTAATGTCTATGGAACACAAAAGCTTAGTATTTAATATCAGAGTTTCATATTTTCGCAAATCCTAGATGACCGAAGCAAACTAATTAAACTTTAAGGTAGCCAGTTAGCTTAAGTTCTAGAACTCTCGTTTAGCAAGTTAACTAATTGATAACTTATTAGCCTATGCGTTAGTCATTAACAGTGGAGACCCGTGCATACTGCACGGCCGCTTTAAGTTTTAGCAACAGTTTTTTTTGCAACAGTAAGAGAAATTATCTAAGAGTTTCCAATAGATTCCTATAAGTATTCTGAGAATATATGTTATTATTTATACAATTTCTCCTTTATTCGAAAATGAAATATTTACAGAATTTCTTTAGAAACAACACAACAACTTTACAAAATTTCTTTAAAAACGACATTTCTAGTTTTATTCGCTTTACTGGTCTGTTCTTTTGTGATCACTTTCACTTTGATCGATGTTGATAAGCGAACCCTTGATAACACAACTTACAGTTGTCCATAACTGAAAACTGGTTGCGGCAGAAGAAGTTCCAATCGATCAAATGTCTGACCTTGTGATTTATTAATTGTCAAAGCAAGCGACGGTCGGATTGGAAATTGACGTCTGCGTAGTTTAAACGGCATGAAAGCATCGGAAGGTGTTAAAGTAATTTTTGGTATAAGAACCTGATTTCCTTTGTTAGATCCTGTTGCTACTTCGCAATCAATGGTGTGGTTTTGTAAACATCGTACAATAAGCCGAGTTCCGTTACATAAGCCTTGCTTAATATCCAGATTCCGAAGAAGCATCACAATAGCGCCAATCTTTAGATTAATTATATGGAGAGGCATTCCAGATGGCGTAATACTATTTAAGAATTCTGTTGGGTAATAACTTGTATCCTCACCATCTTCACATTCCACATCATCCACACTTGTGTATAATTTTTCTTTTTCGGGTAGTCGTTGAAGATTTTCTTCATTTACCACAAAACAATCTTCGTTTTTAGGAGAGAGAATTGCTCTGTTGCCTAGAGTAGAGACATCGTTGATGGAAATTTGTCGACCAAATATCTCATTGACTAAATTACCATGTGATATACAACATGCAGGTAATTCAATTTCTTCTTCGCCTGGTCCCGTTCTCATATTCTGATGTAAATGTATGATCTAGAAATACGACCAAAGTTCAGAACTCTTCAGACTTGCGGTGATTAACTGAGATTTGTTGGCAAATCGAACAAGTGGAAACACTTGACGAAAATCTCCACCTAATACTATAACTTTTTCTCCGAAAGGTACATCGATATTCATTATATCTAGGAGTAAAATGTCGACTGCCTTAAGAGCATATGACGGCGCCATTGGTGCGTCATCCTAAATGAAAATTTCAGCCTCTCTAATTGCTTCAGCTTCTTTACTATTTGGTTGAATACTGGATGTATATGTCTCAATTAGAGGCATAGGAAGTTTGAAACGATTGTGTGCAGTTCTCCCATCAGGCAATAAATTTGCAGCAATTCCTGTCCATGCAACCGTCATAAAGCAAATGCATTGCCCTTTAAATAATTGACATAGAGTGTTGTATAGATAAGTCTTGCCTGTACCACCAGATCCATCTATGAAGCAGCAAGAGATAGTCGTGATTGTTCTATCACGAAGAGCTGCAAGAATTTGTTCTGCAGCTAAACGTTGATCTTGATTCAACATTTGATATATTTCCTGTCCTATTTGAAGATAATACTTCTTGTCGATAAATTCTCGTTGAAACGAACACGAAATAGATGGTGATGGTATATCAAAATCATTGCAACACCGACCTTGATCTTTCAGTTTCTCTTTAACCGCATGAAACAGCATTGCTTCTGCTGTTTCAGTATCAAAATGTTGTAAAAAATCTTCAGCCATGTGCATTTTAAACGAATACCAGAGATTTCTGGGATTGGTTGGATTACAATATAAAAGTATTACACAAAATAGCATTCTTAACTGATGTGGCATTTGGAAGACGATTGCTTCAGCCATACATTTTTCATATTCCGAGTCGTCACATATTAGTCCTCGTTTCTTAGCAGCATTGGCAAATGTTTGACAGATCTCAGTATCAGCTTTTCTGAGATCTTCAAAGCTGCATGCACCAGGAGTATATAACAATAATATACGAAGATGATAACGTTCTACATCACTTGGACTAACAGAGTATATTCGACCGATAATTTTATCACCTTGTTGACGACGTTTCCATTTGCGCTCTCGATGAAAAACAAAATGATGTGGAATATCATGATACAAATATTGTCGAGCATCTGGATTTTCAATATTTAATTTGAACTATGCGGTAAGAGTCGTATCTCTTGCACCGGCTTTTTCTAATGCATTTTGTTCATTGCCTTCAACAAAATATACTGGTTGCATATTGGGAAGATGAACTGCCAAACGAACAATTGAGTGCGATTTATCGTATAAAGGAAATTCAAAAAGTCCCCATGAGGCGTCAGGTGCACTGACATATCTGGCATCGAGATGTGTTTTTATTTCATCCCATTACAAAGTTCTCTGAGCGCTGGCACCTTCTTGAACTGGTCGTTCAAGTTTGATATTAGGACAATCATGTCCCTTGTAAATATATTTGAATAAATATTTGATACTCTTCATAGTCGCACAAACTTCCACATTGATATGAGTATTATATTTTATTAACAAATATGGATTATATGGAATCACCCATCTATTATCCACATCATATCTTCCAACATTTACTGTGATCCCATTATCTCGCCGACGATATAGTGGATAACCATCTTTATTTGTAGTAGTTTGAACTGAAAATTTCTTCGGAAAGTCCTTTGAACACTTGCCATCATCCTTGCAAGGTGAATTTTTGTTTAATATTCCACATGGTGCATGAATCATGTGCTTTTTCACAATTTCGTGTAACCGAGGAAATTGGACAGGATCTGGTATTTCACTGGCTACAATATGATCGATAGAAGCGTTATCCTTTGGTTTGTCCTCATCAGTTAAAATAATAAGCATATGACAATGATGTAAGCCTCGTTTTTGAAATTCAATGACAAATACATGGCCTACGGTTCGTCCTAATATATGTTTTTTGAAGATATCATTCAACAAATGATCAAGTTTTATTTTAAACACCCTCGAAATAAGATCAAGTCTATCTGAAGGAGTTTGACCAGGTAGTAATTGCTCTTCAATCTCTTTCCATCTCGGATTACATGTAAATGTATTGAATAAATCAGGCTTTCCATACTTTCGAACAATTGCCATTGCATCCTGATAGTTTTGCTGCATTGCTCTAGGATCTCCTTGAAAGCTCGAAGGAAGAATGATAACTCGTACAGGTTTTAGTTGTGATTCGGCTTCGTTTGCCAGATGATCCATTGATCCTTTATACAACTCAACTCTAAGAGCCTTTTGATTTTGTCGGTGAAATGTTAGATGATTTTGTTCAGTTTTCACATAAGCATCGACGGTATATTGTTGAAATAGTTTTCCAGTATAATGAATAGGATTAAAACTTTGACGAATCGCCAATCGATAATTATAGAATTGAAGCATAGATACACGTTTTCGATTTCTTGATTGATCAGCTTTTTCCAAATCAGGGGACCATGCTTCACCTCCACAGGGAAACAAAATGGGATATACCATTGGATCGCAATGACCACTTAAAATTGATATTGTTTTCAGACTTTCATCACGTGAATGAACGGCAATATGTCGATGTTTTGGTACATCTCCATCTTCCCCCACAAAACAGCTGCAACTTCGTTTGCTCTCGGATGATTATATCTTCGTCGATCATAATTATGTTGATTAATATCAAAAATCATTCGAACTTGTGGTGGGGCTCGGTTTTCTTTTTCAGCTCGACCAATTTCTTCCTGTTCTACTTCAAACATCATCTTGTAAGCAGCAGCAAAAGGACTAATTTTCATCAATATCTCACCGAGTTTCTTCATCGTTGTGCTGAGGCAACCATCATTTGCGACATTTCCCGTTCGCTCTTGCAATGCTAAAGACGAATCCAGAATATAGAGTTATCCAAATTGAGCTTTTTGACCGGGTACCGGATGAAGTGGACCAATTCGATGGTAGATTTGTCCATGGATTCGAAAATAGTATGGTCCAAATTCTTGTGGCAAGTCAATAAGTGCTCCCATTAAAGTAAATGCAAGAGCATTGTTATGACTTCGAATATTTTCACGAAATTTTTTTCTTTCTATATCCATTCCTTGAAGAAGAGCTGTCATTTCATCTGGGTATGTGAGAAGTTGAGGTAATTGGACTGAACCATAGTGACAGCATTGTTTGAAATCTTCTTTTCTGCTAGATACACATTCATTTTGAAAATGCAAGGCATTACCATGTCGACAGATTGAATCCATTTTTCCAATATAATTTTCTAAAGGAATCTCATTTTCGAGTCGAGCTACACAAAAATAGGAGCTTTGTTGCCGTCGTTGACGATGACATGATGCATACTTTGCCTGTCGTTCGTGCTATCCAACATCATTTTCTTTTTCTCTTCGTTCCGTCTGACGCAAAGCATCCTTTTCTCGTTGCTTCTGATTTTCTTTTTCAGATTGTTGTAAGCGTCGTAATCGATGATTTGCAGCGTCTCTCTGTAGACGTTGTTTTTTGGTCTCACTACTAGACATTGGCGTGACCGCCGTGACTCACGGTCATGGTCACGTTTGTGAGTCACGATCGTGACCAATTCTTAAAAGAGGAACCGTGACCGTGACCTCACCATGACCAAAACCCAGTCACGACCAGTCACGGTAAAGTTTTAATGTAGCCATCTAACGATTATTTTTAGAGTGCGAGCGTGATTGAGTAAGTGAGAAACATTCTGCTCTTCATTTTCATCCAAAAAGGCTCTTCCCCTTCTCCATCTACCTTCACTCAGATCCACATATTCGCATAGACGACAGAAAAATACCGCACTAATACCATCAGTAGAATTTTCGTGACTCACGGTCACGGTCACATCACGACCGTGACCGTGACCGTGACCGTGACCGTGATCAAAAATCATTGGTCACGCCGATGTCTACGTACTACTCTCGTATGCACGGCGTTGTCGCATCTTTTCGGCTCTGGTAAGCATTTTGGATTTTCTCGTCCGATTATCTATATCCATAGAATTTCCTGCCATTGAAGCAAGATTTACATCCATAGAATTTCGTAGAATTGGTTGAATATTTACATCGAAAGTATCCCCCAATGATAATAGATCATTTGAATTATTTATATCTATAGATTTTGACGGAATTGATTCAACATTAATATCGAAATTATGCTCTGATGGTAATTGACCATTTGAATTATTGATATCAAGAGAAATCAGTGGAAGTGGATGAATATTTATGTCGAAAGAATCTCCGGATGATAATCCACCATTTGAGTTATTTATAACGATAGAATCTAATGTGATTTGTTGAATAATTACATCCACACGATCTTGTAATGATAATTGAATATTTACATTATTTACATCCATAGGATTCGGTGAAATCTATTGAATATTTACATCCATTATAGTTGACAGTTATATTTGAATTTTTGGATAAAAAAAACTTCCTATAAATCGTTCGTGCCGTTAATGGAAAAATGATTGGATGGCAGAACGCTACATCTATATATACTTTCCTAGTGACCTTTGACTCTAACGATTTTCTGTCTAGACATCTGGCGACCTTTAATCTTTAACCCAGTAACAGACGGACAGACACTGAACATTATTATATAGATTACGAAATTACTTATGTGAAACCCGTCGTTAGTTTGAAGTTAAGGTCAATAGTTCATACTTGAATTAGACAGCCTTTCGTTTACGATACTCCTCTTTGTTTTTTTTATTGTCCAACATCAAAAATATTTCATTTCATAATAGCGAATGGCCCTTAATAGATGGACCTCTAAGTATTTCGTTTCTAATACCCTTTCTTTTTAACTCAAAGATTTAATTGTTTTTATGAAAAGATACACCATGAAATTCTCTACAAATTGGCATATTCCACTCTGGTTAAATGAGCTTTCATTATTTTTTAAAATGAATTAGATTCGTTTGGCAAAATGATGCGAAGCTTCACAATATATCTAATTTTGACTTTTTTCTAGCACTGTATTAATTGCCATTTCTTAATGAGCTTTGCTGATATTTCACTTCAGTTTTTAGATAGTCTTCGGTTCTTGAGAGTCTAGAGCTATTTACACTTATTTTGTTAGATTGAATCGGTAAACGTCATAATTAAAATGAAATATCAACGAACCTCACTAAGAAATGGCAAATCATACGACACTAGAAAGAAGTCAAAAATAAGAGAGGTAGAGGAGTATAAGACTACTATGAAGAACATTATTGGATTTTGATCAAAAATCCAATAATGTTGTTCGTAGCAGTTCTATACTTATTTATCTATCATTTATACGTTATTGCTTTTCAAGCTAATAATAAGTCAAAAATAGATATATTATGAAAGTTTGCATCATTTTGCTAAACGAACCTAATTCATTTTAAAAAACGCTGAAAGCTATTTAGCTCGAGTAGTATATTCCCCATTTGTAGAGAATTTCACGGCGCACCTTTTCATAAAAATAATTAAGTCTTTTGGCTAAAAAGAAAAAGTGTCAGAGACAAAATACTGAGAGTTGCATTTATTATGCGCAATCGGTTAGATAAAATTCTGTTACAGTATTCCATATAAAAATCAGATATCTCGTGATTGGTAGATTATAGTGGGATGGACCTAGAAGTCGCTTGTCAGAAGTTGTTTGAAATTTATACATCTTAACTTAAAATGAGGTTAGTAGTCTACTCATCAAACATGGATACCAAAAGCTTTAGTGATGCCAACTATTTTTGCGGCTATTATAGTAAGATTGCATCGTCGTAATAAAATAATGGCAACCTATTTCACAATTTTGATTTAATAGGATTATGTTTACAACTTTTCTTTGACATTGTGACTTTAATCTAAAGTAAATCGGCTGAAAATCTTACTTTGATTTGAATCAAAGAGGACGCTCGATAATACCATGTACGTCTAATACGAATGAGTCTTGTGCGCTCGATATTGAAAATGAACAGGTTAATTAGTAAAAGGAAAATACTCCTTATATTTCATGTATATTACAAATCTAGATTTTACAAGAAGCATTGCAGTGCGCCAGTAAGAAATTCACTTCAATTACTGTTGCCCATCGGTTGTCGACGATTCGCTGTGTGGATATGATCTATGTAATGCAACGGGGTCGTATTGTGGAACATGGCAAACATGAAGAATTGATCGTTCGGCCAAATAGCGTCTACGCGCGATTATACAATCAATCTATTCGCTCCACAATTTCATAAAAACAGTTAACCCATTCAGGGTCGGTGACATTTTAAAACGTCATTGAACTTTCATGTGAATGAATTTATTAATATTTGTGTAGTTCGATACTCGTTCAGCTTTACGATGCTTCACTACTTATGGTTTTTACGATTATTGACATTAACCTTTACATTCACTCAACATGCTCTTCTATTAATATCACATTGTCTTTTTTATCCACATTTTTGTTTTCTTTTTTGCTTTTAATGAAATCAAGTCTCATGCATATGTCTGAAAAGTCATAGTACAACTTTCTTACTACTAAGATTTAATCTGCCTGTATTGTCGTTTTATTGCGCTGTGATTTATTTATATCATTTTGGTCTTTTCTCGTGCGATTTCATTTTTCGCTCATTCCATATATTCTGCACCTTTCACTCACATTTTTCTCCTATATGCTTGCTGCCTTGTTTCTTCCTCTCCTAAACTCTTTTTGTTCTATTCCAGTCAGCGGTAATAAAGAGCCTATTGAACAAACATTTTGCTTTGTTCGGTAATATCTATCATCGGTTGAAAGACAGATTTCGTGCATGTTTCTGCAGAGCATACAAATGGTATTGACAGAGCAATAACACATTCGGATGCTCAATAGAAAGATTCGCATAAATAGCTTGAGACACCAACTCATCAAGCTTTATTTCTTTCATTTGCTAAAAATGCACAAAAGTATTTTTCCACAGTGCAAGACAGCTATGGTAGAAATTGACGCTGTTGACCTGAGTCGCAAAAATACGCAAGTAATTATATGGCAAAATTAAATGGTATATATACTTTGTGTACATTCGTGCTTAGTATTTCACCATAACTTGTATCTTTCGTTGCAATCATTATTTAAATTGAAGTTTAACGTTCTGAGGGGAAAAACTGGCATTAGTATATTGCAACATTCATTATCAGTTAGGAGACATCATTTTCTGAACGTTTCTCATCTTCGATCAGTGTTTCTGAAAGAACGTTCATAAATTCACCTACGTAGTTATCGCTTCCGACTTATCTATGATGAAGTAAGCATTAGAATAAAGTTATTTTCGTTTCAGGATAGAACCAATGGCTCTAAAATGAAAATATATTTGATGAGTTATATGAAATCGAGAGCCGACAAAATTCCGGCTGAAATATCTGTTTTGGGAAAGACCAAATTCTGTAAAATGAACACAAGGTGATCTAAATTTCTTTTATTATTGAATCTATGAAGAGCTGATAGTTGAATGAACGGTGCCCTGACTAATTCAGCAAGCTTTAGACGTATAGGGCGGCTAGTAGTTTTCAACAGGATTCCGAACAGCAAGTGTACAGGACCCTAAAATAAGATCACGTAATATCTGAATTTGGCCAATTCAGATATTACGTGATCTTATTTTAGGGTCCTGTACACTTGCTGTTCGGAACCCTAGTTTTCAATCTGAAACGCCTATAGTGGAAAGCAGTCGGTATTATCATCTCTTCAACCTTTTTCACCCTTTTCTTGTTGTTTCGCTCGTGTCCGCTCTGATACATGAAAAATTTTCGTTCTTTCTCAGGAAAATCTGGCATAGAAAGCCGATTAGTGGTACAAAAACTGGCGCTTGAAATGTATGGATTGTTTTTGCTGCTATGTTTTAATCTACAACTCGATCGAAATACACATCAAATTTTTCAATATAAATGAGATTAAATGGTCATAGTTACTATTGACGAGATAAAACTATTCTTTTGCCAGCTAATAAACAGTATTCTCTTCTACCTGTCTTGCGTTCTTTTCATACCCTTACGAATATTGTCTTTATAGTTTCTTGAGTTTCATTTTTTAAGAAAAGGACAACGATCAAATTCAGTTTCGCGGAATTTTGGATGAATTCCTATACACATTCTTTATATTCAGCGTTTAGCGATTAATTCACTGCAGTTTTCCTGAAATTGATGAATCTCAGATTTCCATGTTCTCAAAAATTGAGAACTGCCGCGAGGGAGTAAGTGGATTCGTTTAATTTCAAGTTCCTAATAGTCAAATAGAAATCCAAGTGTAAGATAAGAATCTCGATAATTTCATAACAACCATAGAGCTCAAGGGTGAGCAAGCTGATTTCTTCGATTTCTAGTGATTTATAATAGTGGGAATAGAGGAGTTGACGCTGGTATCCCCCTCGCACGTTTTCATCTTCTTGTAGTATTTTTAGGTCATAGGAAGCGTGAAGATATTAGATTAGATAATCGGACTTTAATCTTTATGATAAGAGATAGAAAACATTGCTTTTATGGAAGGATCATCTTTAACAGCATTAACTCGTCCATCATCATTGGAGGGTAATTGAATTTTTCGTTTTTTTGTGTTTTTATTATTAGATTTCTTTTATTTATTAAGTTACTATGTACGCCCGGAAAAACAATAGCTCACCTCTGTATTTTAAATATATTTTTACTATAAAAACACATTTATTCAAACCAATTACATCTTCTGAAAGCCCGTAGAGTTTTCTACCATCCTATATAATTAGATTATAGTTTGCATTTATGCATTATCAAAATAAATCGAGCATAACGAAGGCACACTCATGGTCAGATAATCACAAACTTGATCTTATCACTATTGTGAAAATTAATTTTTGAAATTTATCCTCATTATAGGAACATCTTTTGAAAAAAAGGATTATATGTTCTGATAGAGCTTGAAGTTCTCTATTACGCTGTACGTTTTTATTTTCCGTTGTACCTACGTGCTGAATGCGCTGATTCAGATATTACGTGATCCAATTTAAAGGTTCTGTACACATGCGATTCGGAACACTGCATGAAAAACCAAAGCACACGCTATCGGTTACCCTACTTTGATCGAAAAAAAAACTTTCGAAAGATAAAAATGTCGAAAATAACCATTGTAAAAATGCCGAATGATAAAAATATCGAAAAATAAAATGCTGACATATAAAAATGCAACATATGGAAATTTCGAAAAAAACGATGTCGATAAGTAAAAATATTGAAAGATAAATATATCGAAATAAAAAAAATGACAAAGAGTAAATATATCGAGAAAAAAAGTCGAAAACCTAATAATAATGATTGAAGGAGCTATCGAATCTCTATGAGCCAATGTATACTCGAGAAAAAGATAGTCTTAATAAATTTATTCCTTTTTAATATATGGATAAAAAACTTTTTATATACCTCGACAATGCCAAAGAATTAAAAAGTAGAAATCAAAATTAACTTAATTTGTGGAAAATTTTAAGTCTAATTTTTTGATGTACCGATAAGAAGTGATAAGCCATGAAGAAGTTGAGAAGTATTCATAGATCTATTATTGTATTGTTCATATAAAGAATTGAGACGATGTTGTTTTTTATTTGATTGTGGATTTGCTTTTTTTGCCGCACCAGCAGACCACTGAATAACAGTTGAATGCAATCGTTTTTCTTCTGCTTGCATAAATTTCGTAAATTTCCATATGTTGCTGTGATTTCGTACGATATGGTGATTCATTCTGTTATGATGACCTACAACAATAATATTTAATATTTGTTCTCAAAATAAATTCTGCTTTATTCTCACCTTCACAAATGTTATTGGTTCTTGTATCCGTTGTGGAAACATTCCATATGCCAACATCACCTAACCACTGTTTATCGAAATAAAGTAATAATTGTTCCATTTGTCGATTTAATAACTGTTGAAGATCCTTCCGAATTTCATCATACCCAAATGAAACTGTTTCGGACGGCATTAATGCCAAAGCCATTATCTTCCTACAGATACTATGAATCAATTCGTTGTTCGAATATTTCCGTTGTAATCTTAATTGCTGTATCTGTTTGAGAATTGCTTGATTGAAGTGAAAACTGCAGCCATGATGTTTTGCAGCAGGAAACTAGAAAAGCAAATAATTATTGATTAGAAAGCATTTTGATGCTGTAAAAAATAGTGTTTACTTCAATTTTAAGAATTGGTAAAATTCCAGATTCAAAATTCGTAATAATTAAACTAGGAGAAAATAATTTTTGAACTTCAAAAGCTATTTAACGTAGTTCAGAAAATAATTGTCGATATGTACTGCTTTTTTTGTTTATCGTTAGTGCATACACGCATGGAACACCTGAAACTAAACAACGAATTTTTTTCGTGGGATAATAGTTTTTTACATATATCAAAGTGCACTGCATCGATGATGTACAGTTGACTAAAATGAGGGGGAGTTTTTGAAAACGTCCCATCCATGCAGACAGTTGGAGAATTAAACAAAATATCAAGCTAAAGATCACTGGCGTAAGCAAGAAGTCGTTCACGTCGAACGTGTGATTCATCAGGTAACAGAAATCGTTATCTGTCCAATGTTAGTTTGTAAGAAACAGGAATTGTAAATAGACATGATGAAGATAATTCAGGCACAACTTTTAGACGAATTTTAGCAGAATTTTGATCTAAAAATTGGAGTCACAAAATCATTAATTAACACACGCCTACAAGTTTCATGATTTGTGGAAAAATTCGTCAAAACAGATGGACTGAGTAATACTGCTGCAAGTTCTTCTTCATATATCAAATAAAAAGATGTTAATTCACTGATTACCCGATTTTTCATTTTTTCACGAAGATTTTTAGTTTCATTTAAATCCAAGCTTGATTTGTGATCATGATCACTTGTATGGTCACATAAATAATTGTCGTTTTCATTTGTTTGCGCACGAAATTTACATCCTTGTTTCATACATACCCAATACTTCTTCTTTCCTTTTTTCTTATTGCATCGATAAATATAACCATTGATCACCAGTAAACATTGAGCTTTGTTCGATGTGACAAAACAGATATTTTTAGCTGGAGTTGTAGATGAATTTAATTCGATCGACATGGTGTGTTAGACAAAATGTAACTGATGAATGTTTTGTTAAAGCTATTTGCGTAATATATATGGGTGTGTCCACCAGAAGTCGCCAGCCGTTCCGGCGACTTTCTTCAAAT
>JAJEKB010019789.1:76966-125355 GCA_022393335.1 Macrotrachela quadricornifera
AGAATTTTGTACAATATGCAAAAATGGAGTTCCGCATTTCTATTACTAACTGTTAAAAACATTCATACCTATCAGCACTGTATTAACATAACTAGTTAAAAACTCATCATTATGAATGCTGACTATTTTAGAAATAATATTTTATTTTTATTCTGAAATTTTATTAAAGGATTCATTTATTTAAATAATTTAATAGTTATAAAAGTCGTTTAAATAGCTGAACTTATAGTTTTTAATAGCTACTTAAAGAAAAAGTTACACGAATATTGTAGACGCGCCTTATTTTAAGTAGCTATATCGAGTTTCAAATAGCTATAATATTTAATTAAAAAGTATCTCTTTTGAGAAGCTACGGAACCGGCATTATGTCAAAAAAATAATCAAATTAATTATTATTATGAATTTTATTGCAGAAATTATAGTTCAAAATCATGTATTGGATATAGATCTATATGTGATAATCGAAAGGACTGTACTCAGGATGATGATGAACAATTTTGTGAAATGAATTCATTCACACATATTAATATCTATGAATCATATGGTCCATCATGTCTTATTGAAATTAAAAGGTTTTTATGTAATCGTATGAAACTGTGGGTAGAACAACCATTCATATATTTTTCATTCGGTAAATTAATTGAAAAACAATCAAAGAATATTGGAAATGGAATACATTCAAGTTCATCTATGATTAAAACAACGCTTGTCGCTACGACTCGTTCAACCCTCGACTGAAGAATTAGAAGCTAAGAGCTAGAAGCACTTATAAGCTAGTTCATTTTATCGAGAGAGTTACTGGTAATAGCACGCGTAATCACCTATATCGATTTCCGTAGCTTTATAATGAACTAGAATACGAAAGGAACTGGATTAAAATTCAGTAACCATATATTTTAAAGCAATTGTATCATTTACTACCAAATTACAATCAAAAACTCTTGTCCGAATATTTCATGCTCCCTCTTCAAATTAGCCCTAGATCTTCACCTTTTCAAATTGGCAACAAATAATCAAACACTTCACAATATGTACATACATAGATATCGGTACACCCTGATACTCATATACCATACAGATTTTACAAGCCCATCTAACCTGCCACCTTATATCCATTTTAGAATTTATAGCCTTAATCCGCAATTCTCTTACACTCTTATCGCCTTATCCTTCTTGTTCTATTAGGTTGTTAACAAAGTTGTTGCATTTTTTAAAATTTTCTGAAACATTCCAGAATGTTCTAGAAGTTTCCATATCAAGGGTATATAAAGAGAGTGAATATATTTCCAGTGATAATAAAGCCATCGATATGGACGCTGATCATGAACTGAAAACGAATCTTTCTCGTAGAGAGATTCGAGTGCTTTTACTTCATGAATTTCGTCTTGGTCACAAGGCAACGGAAACAGCCAACAACATACGCAGTATGATGGGAGATGATGTAATTTCTACTCGTACAGCACAACATTGGTTGAATCGCTTTAAGAACAGTAACTTAGAACTCGACGATCTACCTCGGTTCGGTAGACCACTGAAAGTGGATGTGGATCACTTAAAGCAGCTTATCGAACAAGATCCTCGACTGACTTTACGGTGCTTAGCAGAGCTGCTTGGGTGCTCTTATGTTGTAGTAGAAAAACGTCAAAACGAATTAAGCAATACATGGAAATATGGAGTTTGAATACCCCACGAGTTATCACTACATCAGCTACAGAACCGGGTTGATGCTTGTATAGATTTAATGACATCTCACCGCAACTACCAATGGCTCCGCAATCTTATCACTGGTGATGAGAAGTGGATGTTATATATTAACTGCACGCATAGACGCCAGTGCCTTAGCGCTGGTCAAAAAGGCGTAGCCACACCGAAGGCTGAATCACATCCCAAGAAAGTGATGCTGAGCGTTTGGTGGGGTGTCAAGGAATTATTTACTGAGAAATTCTATCAAATGGTTGTACCATCACTGCTGATCTCTAATGTCAACAATTGGACCGGGTTGTCGAAAAACTCAAGGGAAAGCAGGATCAAAATAAATATTTGCATGACAATACCCGACTCCATGTTGCAAAGTTGACCTGCGAAAAATTATTGAAGCTTGGGTGAATTATCGTTCCTCATCCACCTTATTCGCCTGACTTGGCACCGACGGACTACCATTTGTTTTGTTCTCTTTCTCATCATTTGCGTGAGAAAAAGTTCGACGACAACAACGACATGAAAATAGATATAGCCAACTTCTTTCGATAGAAGTCCCAGGACTTCTACAAACGCGGGATCCTATCTCTGCCAGAGCGTTAGTGACAAGTCATATAGAGTAGTGGTGCATATATAACTAAAAGCTAATTGTATTGTTGAAGTTAAAAAATAAAAATAAAATTTTGGAAAAAAACGTAAAAACTTTGTTAACAACCTAATGCTACCCAATTTTCACTCCTCGTGGTCAGCGTATCGCTATGTCATTGCTATAACAAAGCTCTTGCCAACCCATGGGTACTGCAATATTATACCACTTGAAGACTTATGGGTGCATTCCTAATATAGCTCTCGAAGACATGAGTACTTCAATATGAGGACCTATGGGTACCACCATAATATACCAGTTGAGGATATATGGACAACTCCATAATGTAGCACTTGAAGACCTATCGGTACTCATTGTCATCGTTTATACAAGATACAGATAAGGCGCATATTATCTTTTTCTTATTCTTCTAATCTTCTTCTTTTTTTCTTTTTTTCGAGCACCCGTGAAGTGTGCTGAGAGGAGAGAAATTGAATTTATATTATATATTATCTCTTTTTCTTATTTATTGAAGTTGAGTCATTCTAAATGACTTCTTCAAGTAAAGATTTACACAACAGTTTGAATGATATACCCCCCGATCCAGCAACTGTTTCATCAAACATGGTTATTAACGGATTTCCTACCTCTTCTATACCAAAAGCACTTTCGTTCAATGATTCGTTTGATGCTTTTGAAACTGTTAAAAGTAAGAAGAAACATACACATGAACTGGTGACATCGTCAAACATTCAGCCACATGTTACAGAGCTAGGACAAGTATTTTTCTTAAAGTACAAGTACAATACTTTATACTTAAATTTTCATACTTTCAAGTATTAAAAGTATTATTAGTACTTTTTGTACTTGAAAGTACGAGTATTTAAGTATAAAGTATTGTACTTGTACTTTAAGAAAAATACTTGTACTTTTAAAAATCAAGTGCAAGTACATTTTTGAAAGTACAAGTATTTACTTTTTACTTGAAAAAGTACAAAAAATACAAGTACATATACTTTCGTCGTAGCTCTGACATGTTATTCCTTCGCTCATCTCTTCCTCTGCTATTATGAATGCTCAATCTGTTTTACCTGATACAGCTTTACAAGTTTCAGCTTCATAACAGGTACCTTATATAAATCAGATTACAATCACCAATGAATCAACACGTTACGCGCAATCACGATATCCCTTTCCCCCATTTATCATAAGATTCAATAATGGTAAAATTACATCAGATCAAGTTAAAGAAAATTTAATAATACATTGCAAGAATGAACATCAGATAGAAATTAATATTTTAAACTATTGTTTATCCAACAATAACTCTAGCACGGAATATGATGTTCTTCTTTTTCTAAAGGATGCTTCGTCTTTTGCTTTTTATTAGACCAAAGTCATTGGCCTAATGCTTGTAATAATCAGGCCTATGTTCTTCCATATTCTCCATCAATTCCTCCTCAGTTATCCTTATTGGTTAAAAATGTTAATCTTCATTTGGACTTTGATGAATTTTGTTCTGATGGGAAAAATCGTTATCCAGCAATAAAAAACGTTATTAGAATGAAAAATAAATTTCAGAATATTATCAAATTAATTAAACTTGAACTTATATCTCCTGTTGTTCGTGAAGAATTATTAAAAAATAAAAAATTACTATTGGTTTTATTGTTTACGATATTGATGAATATTTAGCACCCGCAAATGTTCTTATCTGTTCGAAATGTATGAGATTAGGGCATTTCAAAAAACAATGTACTCAGATAAAAGGTATTTGTCGCACTTATGGTAAGTTGGTGATTAATTTGAAATTACATAGATGTTCGAACATTGAAAAGTGCATACATTGTGGTCTTGACCATAAGTCTAATTCACTTAAATGTCAGGTGGTGAAAATGTATAGATCTGAATTAACACGTAAATTTTTAGCGTCCGATAATTCATCTTCCTATACGTCTAATGGTTTCCTTAATGTGAGCAATGCTAATTTTAAATATATTAGTTCAAATTTTCCTCCTATGCCTACTGCTCAATATATGCAATCTAATTCGATGTTACATAAATTAGATGATTTACTGACTAAGATGTCGAAAGTTAATCTTCACTTAGCAAATCTTCAACTCAAACATGATAAAGTTGAAAAATTTATTTTGGAAAAAACTGACAATGATTTACATGTTAAAGAAAACTTCGAGTTTTTATCTAGACAATTTGGTGAACTAAAAAAGGAGGTGGTGCAGCATAGTATTTTGATAGAAAGACATGAGAATATGTTTATTAAAATGATTATTCCAATGTTCGAAGATTTATTTGGTTTCCTTGTTAAACAAAATCAAGACAAGAAAGGTGATCCTATTGATAATGATCTTAAACTTAAACTCGAACGTTATTTAATCCAAATGAAGAAAGCCAAAGATGGTAAGCATTTTGCTAACTAATGACTCTCTCTCACTTTGCTATTCCATTTTTCTCATGTATTTCTTCATCGAAACTATCTAAGCGTAATCATTTTCTTTGTAAAGCTAAATCTTTTCTTTCTCATTTTGATTTTAATTTGTTTCGTCAAATCCTCGAGGAATGGGAAAATAGTTTAAGTCTTGCTTCTTGTTTTTCTCTTTGGCAAAGATACTTAGGGGTATCCAAAAGTAATGTCGCGTCCATATCATTTCCTTATAAAAAGGTTTTAAAAAAATTCTTTTTTTATAGGATGATAGAGAAAATGAAGCTCTATTTTTCTATACTATTTCATTACTATTCAATTAGTATTATACTAATAAAATTCCGAGCAGAACTATTTTTGTGTAAAACTTAACTATTGGTTGAAGTAGATTAAATGGATACGCTTTGCATTTCAATTTTCAATCACTTAGTAGGGTGTATTAAAAAACAAAATATATCACAAGATGCAGCGTGAAAAGCTCTACAATTTTTAAGGAACAGCTTATTTTATAATTGCACTTTTTGTTTTCAAAATAGATAAAATTTGGAGCGACCAAATTTCGACTATGCGAAAACGGTACTTTTTGATACAAGATGAATTCACTTTTTCTCATGTCACTTTTTTATTCTTTGATATCTTTTATTTAGAAAAAAAACAAAATATATCATGAGATGCAGCGTCAAAAGCCCTACAATTTGTATAAGATTGTTTATTTTAATTACTTACTTCTTGTTTACAAAAAATGTTAAATTCTCTCTGACTATGCTGAAAAAATCAGTTTTTTCTATACGAAAGAAAGTTTCGTTTTTTCTTATCTGAAATATTAAATAAGCTGTTCCTGAAAAATTGTAGAGCTTTTCACGCTGCATCTTGTGGTATATTTTGTTTTTTAATACACCCTACTAAGTGATTGAAAATTGAAATGCAAAGCATATCCATTTAATCTACTTCAACCAATAGTTAAGTTTTACACAAAAATAGTTCTGCTCGGAATTTTATTAGTATAATACTAATTGAATAGTAATGAAATAGTATAGAAAAATAGAGCTTCATTTTCTCTATCATCCTATAAAAAAAGAATTTTTTAAAACCTTTTTATAAGGAAATGATATGGACGCGACATTACTTTTGGATACCCCTAAGTATATTCCTTTATGTGATAAATTGGCTTTTCTTTCTCTTCATGTTCTTTCATTTAATGTTCGTGATTTAGGCTTGAGATGGCAGGAGATTGTTCTTCTTATTTCTTCATTTAAATATGATATTCTTGTTCTTCTTGAATCTGATATTGTCGATACTTCCTTTTATAAAAAAATCTTCTGTAATTTTAGAATTTTCTATCAAAAAGGTGAGAATAAAAATGGCGGGGTGCTTGTACTAGTTAAAGAAGAAATTGTTTGTAGTAGAGTTACTTGTAAATTCCCAAATGTTTGTGTAGTGATTATTAATGATGAAAAAGATTTTAAAATACTGGGCGTATATGCACCAGTTAGTAAATCTCGGGCTTGGGATGATCTTTCTCCCTTTATATCAAAGAAATGCATTGTTTTTGGTGATTTTAATGTTGACGTTATGCAGGATGGAAAGAAAGTAGAAACATTACTTCAGTGGTCAGATGAACAATTTTTAGCTCTAGTTTTTCCTAACGATCCTACTTCCTTGCGTTCTGATAGAATAATCGATTATGCTTTTGTACGTGGTGTAAGTTTAGATATTCATACATATGGTGGGAACACAACAAGTGACCATCTCCCAACAATTTCTATAATTCATTTGAATGTTTCTAAACATAAACATGGTAAAAATACGCACTGGAAAGTTTCCTCACTCTTTTCTGAATATACATTCTCCTTTTGGGAAGAGAACTGGAGTTTCTCTTCTCTTGATAGCACATATAATGATTACATTCGTTTTTTTATTTCTTTTGTGAACCCGTTGTACAACTTTTTTCTCTTTAGATAAATATCGTTCAACTTTACCTGTTGAATTAAGATCGTTCTTATCTTATGTTAGAGCACTTTCTTTCAGGTAAATAAGAACGAAATGTCCTTTGTTAAAAAAGGAGGTTTTATTTTTAAAAAGAGTTGCAAAAAATGAACTTAATCATTTTTTCTCTTCACAACTTAATTATCTTCTTCATGTTCATAACTCTTCTTCTGCTGCAGCTAATTCTTTTTGGTATAGGAGTAAACATTTTTTAAAACCTTCATCTTCTTTTTTTCATGCTCTTATTGATCCTTCTGGACAAGTTGTTAGGGAAAGTGAACATATGTGTAATATTGCAGCTGATTATTATGAGAATTTCTTTAAAAGCTCAAATATTATTCGACCTCATCCGTATACTGATTTTCCTCCAATTAAATTTGATAATAGTGATGAAGCCATCCCGGAAGTTACACTTGATGAACTTATTAATTCAGTTCATGCTAAGCGTAAAAAGAAATCGCTTGATGCTCATGGTATTGCTAACTATATGTTCAACTTTCTACATCCTGATTACTGGTCTTTATTATTAAAATTATTCAATTTTTCTTTTCAAAATTCTTTCTTACCTTCTGCATGAAAAGACACTCGTGTAATTTTATTAGCTAAAAACAAATCTATTTGTCCACCATCACTAACTTGTCCTATATCCTTGCTTGATTCTTTTCAAAAAGTTGATGAACGTCTTTTTCTTACACGTTTCTCGTAATCTTCCGTCCAGAAGAGGTCTTTTGCCAGATAATCAATCTGGATTTAGAGAAGAGTTTCGCCTATAAACTCGTTTGCTACTTTTTTAAGAAGATATATAGTATCCTGTCGAATAGTGCTCCTGTTACTAAAGCCACCGATATAAAGGGTGGTCCAGAAGTCCTGACTCGATTTGTATAATGAATTTTTCATTGTTAAAGAATATGTTTAAAAATTTGTCTCTATGGTAAAAAGATACAGCAAAAGATGCTCTACAAAACTGCCTATGATCAACACCACCCAATTCATCCAGTAAGAAAATTATTTGTTTAGAAATACATACTAAAAAAACGTGCTAATTAATTGGTGATATTCATCTTATACACACGATGAATTTTGAATTATTACGTAAACAATTTTAGATTTGTGGTGTCTGATAATCGATTATCTGACAGTAGTTACTGTATTCGTCATCATTATCTGGATCTTGTTAGGTGGTGAATCCCTATGTGTATAAGATGGAGAGAAAGTTGTCCCTTCTAGTCTAACTGGTTAGGACATCTGCCCGGTAAGCAGAAGGTGCGTGGTTCGAGTTCCGCGAGGGGACTAACTTTTTATCTCCATTCTGTTTGTTTGTGTCACGCTTCTATCTCGGCTTATAACATCTTTACAATCTCAGTGCACTTTTATTCAGGTCTTCGAAATATATTTTGATCTGTGTACTCTCTGTACATGTCTTATATCTTTGTATTCGCACTATCTTTTCCAGGCATTCCTAATCACATTTCCTTTGTTTTTTACGAATGTATACGTCTTCTGTATTCATGTACGCATTCACCAGTTCGATCTATAAATACAGTAGTTTTATTCGAAGTAAAAATACAGTAAAATATTCAATTTTCGAAGCACTTGGAAGCTATGTCAACCAGCATTAGTTTGGAGGAACAATTTCGAGGACTCGTTCTTTCTTTGAAGGAAATGAATCCTACGTGGATGGTATGTGATATTGCTGATGAAGTACAATCTTATGAAAATCTACCTCGATTACGTCGTGATGCATTAAGAAGAAAAATAAATCGAATATTACAACGAGGGACAAAAAAAGATAAACCAAGATGTGGTGCACCACGAACTGTTCGAACAAAACAATTGGAAAAAACAGTAAAACGTTTGTTACATTTAACAAGAGGTCAAAGTCAAAGAAAAGTCGTATCTTATTTAAAACGTAACAATATTAAAGGTGAAAAAACGTCGGTGCAACGAATAACTAAAGAATTAAATTTGAAGCCGTTTAAACTAAGAAAAACTCAAAAACTATCAAGAGTGAATACAGTACGACGTGTTGCTTGTGCGAAACAATTAATCAAAAAATTCGGTGCAAGAAAAGCTAGGTCGAAATAGCAATGGAAGAGGATTATTAATACTGATCTTTCAGGCATATTTACAGTTGAAGGTTACTATAATAGTAAAAATGATGTGGTGTATGCCGAAAATTCATCTGAAATTCCTCCTGATTTAAGAAATGCGTCGATTTCAAAATATCCAGTTGGTGTTATGTTCTGAGATGCAATTTGTACGAAAGGGTTAATACCACAAGATGGTCCAATAAATTTTACTCAATGGTTACGAGATCAACGTCCAAAGAATAATTCTAAACGATTTTACATGACTGGTGAATTATATGCTAAATTTTTAGACGAAGAAGCTATTCCAGCAATTGCGGAAATAGTAGAAGATCTAGATAAATTTATATTTCAGGATGATCAAGACTCAAAACATCGAACTAAAGTCGCTATGAATGTTATTGCTGATCATTTTGACGAAAGAATCGAGCCAGATGATGGAGATGCAAAATTTGCAGATGTATGGCCTATTGAAAATGTTTGGGGAATGCTAAAGGAAAAAACAAGAGCGCAAACATTTGACAGTCTTGATTCACTAGTCGATTTTATCAGTTTAGAATGGCAAAAAATTACACCTGAACAATGTGAAGCGATGATAGATAAGATACCTAAACGTTTGGCACAGGTGATACAGCTAGATGGGAATCAAGTTTATCAAGACTAATTTTGATTTTAATTCGAATATGCTAGCTATGTTTGCGAATTACAACAACATTTTTCATTTAAAATAAAATTTTTTTTGTCCTAAAATATCACCAATTAATTAGCACGTTTTTTAATATGTATTTCTAAAAAAATAATTTTCTTACTGGATGAATTGGGTGGTGTTGATCATAGGCAGTTTTGTAGAGCATCTTTTGCTGTATCTTTTTACCATAGAGACAAATTTTTAAACATATTCTTTAACAATGAAAAATTCATTATACAAATCGAGTCAGGACTTCTGGACCACCCTTTATGGGAAACCTCTAAAAAAACTTACTTCTTTCAAAAGTAACCCCGTCCCGAAGCGGTTAAATTATTAGAAATAATATAAATTGACTTACTAAAAGCTGAATATCGACTCTGAAGTGAAATCTACTAGGTTGAGTAAAAAGTTCGTGCGCCGTGTTAAAATATTAATATTTTGTCTCTTAACCAAATTGATTTTAGCATGGTTCGATCGAGTTTTTCACGCTCTACAAAATGGTATAAAAATATCGAGGAAGAACCTCTGACCCGGACACATAATTGGACTAATACTAGTCCTAACCGTTTTTTTTTTTAGATTTTCGCCCAGTTTTTGATAGGCTCTTGCCAGAAAACTGAAGAGTCGAAGAAGAACTAATATGATATTCTGAATCAGCATCGAAAACTGGGTATACTTATGTGAGTTTTAGTACTGTTTCTCGAAGTCTGATTTTTCTTGAAAAATTGATCCGTGGTCCTCCTCAGGCATGGGTCAGAAAATGAGTTTCATGAAAAATGTCTTCTCTCTAGTAGATTCAATTTCTATATGTGTAAAACCATTATAGAAATAAAAATCCTCAATTTCTGAACCATAAAAAACAGGGTTTGGAGAAACTTCATTTTTTTATCCATGTCTGAGGAGGACCACAGATCAATTTTTCAAGAAAAATCAGACTTCGAGAAACAGTACTAAAACTCACATAAGTATACCCAGTTTTCGATGCTGATTCAGAATATCATATTAGTTCTTCTTCGACTCTTCAGTTTTCTGGCAAGAGTCTATCAAAAACTGGGCAAAAATCTCAAAAAAAAACGGTTAGGACTAGTATTAGTCCAATTATGTGTACGGGTCAGAGGTTCTTCCTCGATATTTTTATACCATTTTGTAGAGCGTGAAAAACTCGATCGAACCATGCTAAAATCAATTTGGTTAAGAGACAAAATATTAATATTTTAACACGGCGCACGAACTTTTTACTCAACCTAGTAAATAAAATAAAAATAAATTAATTCATTAAATTATTAGACATAGTATAAATTCACTCACAAAAAGTGGAATATTGTTTGTGAAGTTCAATCTAAATGAAAAAAAAACACTTCAATTGATTAAGTTATTAAAAATAATAGAAATTGACTTACTAAAAAACTTGAATGTTGATTCGGATGTTGAATCTAAATGAAACAATAATTCAATTATTTAAGTAATTAAAAAGAAGTACCGTAGATCGAGGCGATCCACTATGTCCTTTGACTGTAGATTCGGACTAATACTCTACCAACAAGCACATTCTTTTTAGGGATCAAGATTTCGACTATAGCCAAGGAGATAGGTCTTGATAACCGAGAGTATCGCCAATATATAATACTTTACGACCCAAAGGTACCCCCAATATATAGTACACGATGACTCATGCGTACACCCAATATACAGTACATGAGGGCTTATGAGTACGCCCAAAAATCTTTTTTCCTGTGTCATAGTATCGAACTACTGCCCTGCAGAAAGCCACACAAACACACCGTCAATTTCCTGATTGAGACCCTGACTACAGCCAAGAGAATTTGCTGCCATCTGATTGACTGTTATAAAAGAATTTCAACCAATCAGATTGTGAGGCATTTTTTCTCCATGAAGATAAGGACGAAACATTGAATTGTTCGGGCCATTCTGAGATTATCAAGGGTGCTCTACAAAAGGCCTCATAGAATCTTCCATGATTACCCATACAATAAGCGAGTTCCAACTTCCTGCAATCTGATCGGCTAATACAAAAGAATTTCAGCCAATCATGTTTCGAGGCATTTTTTCTCCATGAAGATAAGGACGAAGCATCGGGTTGTCCGGGCCAATTTGAGGTTACCAAGGGTGCTCTACAAAAGTCCTCGTAGAATCTTGTCAATGACATAAGCGAGCTATAATTCGCTGCCATGTGGTTGCCCAGTTTTCCGACGAATAGAAAAGCTAAAGTGTCACCTATAGTCATAATATAGTAGTTGAGGAATTAACCGTATCTTCAATATACAGTAGTTGAGGGCCTAACGGTGTCCCTAAAAGTCTGTTTTTGGTGAGTTATGGTATTGAACTATTGCACTGCGGACAAACACACAACACACTGTCAATTTCAGGATTGAGACCTTGACTACAGCCAAGAGAATAATTCTGGTAAATGATATTATTTCTTAGTTTAGGTATATTAATAGAAGATACATTGCAAGTATTAATTGAAATGATATCGGGAATATTGTTTTATGCATAAGCATTGAAAATCTAAACTTAAAACACAACCTATACTACTGATAATTAAAAGAATAAAAAAATTTCATTTTTTATCAAGTTAATATCCTTTAGGTTAAAGCTATGCCATCTGTAGTCCATTCGATAATGCATGTTGCACAAACATTGAAAGATTTTGGTCGTGTTCAAAATTATTCAACTTTCAATTTCGAAAGTGCTATCGGTATGTTTTTAAAAAATAAAACTAATCAATTTGATTATATTCATCATATAACATAAGGAAGAATCAGCTAGTTCCTCTTTCTTTAATACTCTTTATTCTAAGTAATACAGTTCAGTCAATTAACGAAGCATATCTTTTAATTTCGGAGTTGATTAATAATATAAATATTGTACAATCTGCCACAATCCAGTTTAATAATACAAAGTTTAGTACACCTATTGAATTATTTATACGTCGTCTATTTATATCAAAACGTCATGCTTTTCTTGATCACAAAATAACGAACGGAAATATATTGATTCGTCTAGGTCGCAGATTGAAATTAATAAATGACCATGTTGTAATGATGCACTTGCACAACACACATATTTTCAATTTCAATTTATACGAAAGTTGCTGGAAAAACAATATACGATTCACTATATTCCAGTCCGATTCAACAAATAAAATTTGTGATTCTTGTGTATTGTTCAAAAATCAACATTCGACAAATTTTGGCTTTGTTACCGCCATTGTTTATGATTCTAAACAAGAATGTTATGTAGTACTCCACAAGATACATATTCACAGACAAGCTTCTTTCACGTCTAAGAACAAGACGATTATTAATCCATTTATTATCTGGGGAGATCTCACAGATCCTCCACAAATGATCACAGTTCATTTGAATGACATATTTATAAAACTAGCCTTACAGTAAACAAGAAAGTTATCATTTTTGTCAATATCCAAATGTAGTCGAAAGCATGTGAATAAATGTTCTTCCATTTTATTTTCTGCTGAGATACATTTATTCTCATTTCGAAGTACAAATGACGTTTTCTTACCGTTAGTTTATTTTTCTTGAAGAAATTGATTTTTCGTTGCATTTTGTTTTTATTCATTGTATAGAATCGATCTTTGATCCCCTTATATGGATTGTCAATATTTAGGTCATATAACTAAATATTTAGATAATATAGAAAATCTCGATACTTCAATAGTACTAGGACAATGCGCAAAAATGAGAAGTCATGTTTTTCAAAACTTGTATTAGCATGTTTCATCATGTCAAATCAACATATAGTAATAAATTTATTCGTAAAAACAATGCAACTTGTAGAAAATTGTTGTAGACAGTACGTTCTTTAATTTATCGCGTTGAAACGGTAACAGTTTCTTAATAATACGCGTGAATTCATGTGAAAAACTCGTTGCACAATTTTGTAGCCGATGAAACGCTATAAAAACTTAAACGATAATGAAAATAAAAATTTATGTGATAAAACCGTCGTTCACCAATCGGTTCCTATAATTATCACACCGTAGTTTTTCACAGAACAAAACCAATAGTTATATTGTATGCATAAACGCTTCAAAATTCAAATTAATTGACGTATCCACATCAATTATTAAATGATCTTAATTTTTCGACAAAAGTGAGTCATGAGAACGCCAAATAACCCGAGTTTTTTACTTAAATCACGCATATTCCCAAAAATAAACGTTTACACGGCATAAAATTGACTATTCTCTGCGTTTCTGTAATCAAAAATGATGGAGACAAAAATTTTTCACGTATTCCTGCCAAAAGAGAGCGAATTATTGGCGTTTACACGACCAATTTCTTTAACACGCGTGTAAACACTCAAAAAGATCTTTTTTGAAGCGTGAACACGCGTTTTTCCAAATTCTTGTCTGCTTAAGTATTGAACCAGCGTATCGATCGGGCACCAAAATTCATGCGTAGTTCGAATGTCTTGGATTGTGACTAAACTGATATGAGCATTAAAGATTAACCCTTTGAGTCCCGACATTTTTTACCGAATTTAAATTTGATGAACCATGATATTAAATAGTTAGATGCTACTACGAAACCTGTAATTAAGTTACAATAAAAAATCACACGATTATATGATCAAATATTTATTCATTTCAATGCTGATACACATAGTTTTGACGATACAATAAAAAACAATTTTTCACACAGACAAACATAACAAAAATACACATTACATTCGGTTTTTTTATCTTTCTTTTGCACTACAATAAGCGTATCTACGATTAGTTGGAATAACTTCTGACATACAAGCTAAAAGTTGCGGCTTTCCAGTATTCTTTGTGTCACTACTGCTTTTTTCAATACGCTTCTTCTTCCGACTACTCATCGCCAGAGGTCTTCTTAGTCTTTTTCTACCATAATAACTATAGTCTGTCTAAATAGTACGTGGGTGTGAGTATTTTTTGAATAAAACAAGAACGAAACGACTTAAAAACCTGCGATTTTCACCAATAGACTTGAAATGTTAATGGACACAACCATATCAAATTTGATTGGTCCACCTATCGCCCAATCGATTCGTTTTGCACTAACATTGAAAAAGAACTCGATTGTAAAAGCATTTTTCTATCTGATTTGAAGTTTTGATTTGATTATTCGGTAGGCCTAAGTGTGCTCCTGTGATTTACGTAAGGCCGACCCCTCTATCATGAATCGTTACAGGGCTATAAGGGTCCTACCGAGACCTCCGATTTCGGCTAATAGACGCACGAACGATCTAAAACACATCGCAATAGGAGGTATCCATCACGCTGATTCTAGTGTTGATATCAGTTTTTAATTTGAACTAATCCAAAGTGCTATAGGAAGGGTACCACTTCTTATATACACGCATTGTAGCCTGCATTTGGCATTCCAGATCCGTTGGAACTGAAAATTGATATCACCCAAACATACAAAAATGAGAAATTAACACTTTATAAGAGACATTTTCCGTTTTTCGTTTCAACGCATTTTACACATTGACAAATCTTCGAATTTTCGCGTTTTAACAGTTGATATAATTTTGCACTTACAATCGTTTAAACATGTTGATAAAATAAGTGCGTTAAAGCGCAATAATTCGGATATTTGTTGATGTGTACAAAGCGTTCCAAAGAAAAATTTTAACGCTAGTGAAATCCCACCATAATCTCGCGTTCTTTAGTTCAATCCATTGACTCCCTTAATGTCGGAGGTTTCTAAATGCTTGAAATACGTTGAAAAGCCACTTTTAGATAATTTTAAGCGCCACCAATTTGTCACACTATAATAACTGGTGAATTAGAATCTATAATCAACAAAGAAATAACTGTGCGTGACATGTACTAATGAACGTTACGATTGAATTACTTGTAACTAGTTCATTTTGTTACTTTGCTCAAATCCTACAATACGAAGAAGACGGATATAGTTGTTTATATCTCAAAAATCGTAAATCTATACCAGAAGATTGGTTCATTCTGTTCATTAATTTAAAAAAATTCTAATTTTTAGTTGGAGCGTATCCAATTCTAGCAACATGCGTTAAAAAAATTTATATTTTACATATTCATCAAAAAAATTTCCGATTTATTTTACATAAAGACAATTTTATAGATATTCAATAAAAGATATTTTCATTCTATTTATTGATTGAAAAAAATTCTATTTTGAATTAACGTGTGATAAATTCTATAAACATGCAATAGAATAAGTTATATTGTATCATTCATAAAAAATTTTTATTTTTAATTTACTTAAAAAGTTTTTGCGCAAATGTACATCAGCAATAACATTTTAAGCGGCTTCTCAATGTGATCATCTTTTAAAACTGAATACAAGATGGGAGTGATGTTACCTTAGGATGCTAAAACATACAAACAAAGAAGGATACTACATCCAATGAAATAAACGCGTACAAATGCATATGTATTAGATGACGTTGGTCAGTGTCATCTATTTAAATACTTCATAAAGAAAAAAACGGTTATTAAAAGATATATATATATAATTGTATCATTCGCGGCCTTTACGATTCGTTCCCTACAAGTTAATTATTTTGTTAACTTATTAGACTTTTTATATTAAAATCTAATTCAAGTGAATTAATTAATTTAAATAAAAGATTATATTTCATCGATTCAAAAAAAATGTGCTCCAATAGATAAATTGAAATACTCTTCACTATTTAAGTGCATTTGTTATACGTCGGATCTTTCATTTACTAATGTCTTTTGTTAGATACATAAAGAAAATTTCACTCGATTGTTTTGGTCAAGGAACCAAATAGAATTGTTTGTTATTATGCTCTTTGTTACTCTAAACAATTTCAGTATATTCTTATTTTTCGATGTGTTGAAATGGCTGTATAAATTTAGGCACATGAACGACTATTTACATTAATATTCCGAAATTTGTCGAGAACAACACGTACGTACGATATATTACGTACGTTAAAAAATGTTCATTGACCTAATAAGTTGGTTCAATTCGTTAAAATGTGTTATTGGAAGAAAACACGTTTAAACCCGTTGATATCTTTTATTTGTCGAGTCAACGACTTTTAAAGCATTTTTCCCTCTGATTTTTGCCTTCAATGCGTTAAAACAACGTTTCGTTGTTTACCTGTCTGCGTGAGCAGCACTAAAATCAGCGTGATGAATAGCTCCTATTGCGATGTGTTTTAGATCGTTCGTGCGTCTATTAGCCGAAATCGGAGGTCTCGGTAGGACCCTTATAGCCCTGTAACGATTCATGATAGAGGGGTCGGCCTTACGTAAATCACAGGAGCACACTTAGGCCTACCGAATAATCAAATCAAAACTTCAAATCAGATAGAAAAATGCTTTTACAATCGAGTTCTTTTTCAATGTTAGTGCAAAACGAATCGATTGGGCGATAGGTGGACCAATCAAATTTGATATGGTTGTGTCCATTAACATTTCAAGTCTATTGGTGAAAATCGCAGGTTTTTAAGCCGTTTCGTTCTTGTTTTATTCAAAAAATACTCACACCCACGGACTATTTAGACAGAGTATAGTTACAATCTATTGCAAAAAAGATAGCTACAAACGCTTCTTTCTTTTCTCCACACACACATCCATGCTTCAGTGATTTTTTTTGTATGATATTGACAAGCGATTTATATGTTGTGTGCAAACCATTCGATGAAAAAAATATCATTTGGATGAGCCCACTTACGAAGTAACGCGACGCTGTGTTTTAAACGATAACATAATACAAGCATATTAATACTGAGGTAAGGCTTGTACGAAAGGTATTAGCCCTGTGCTATCATGCGATTTGTCATAAAAGATGAATGGTATTTGTTTGAATAATTTTCGTAAGACACAAAACGTATGCCTGACGTTTTCACCATTCGAAAGAGTGATATACTGCTAGCCATAAATATTCTCCCCTTCGTATCTCAGTCACAATATGAGTTGTGGAACTGAAAACTAGTATGCACATAGTTCTCGAGGAATGCTGATCAGCGACATTATCCACAGCTCGATTGCCTGAAGTATAAGAAAGTTATAATGTATGCTGTGTATCTCCACTGTACACTTCATAACTGACAAATAGAAAAACTTTTCGAGTCGGAATTTGTTTTCATTTTGTAGCTCTATATTTTGGCTATTTGTGATAAAAATTTCATTGAAATTCAATGAGTTGTTGTGGAACTAGAACCATTTTACTGTACGTATCGAAATATGGCAAAGTCGATCTGTCCCATTGTGTACTTCATAAATCAATGAAAGATTGACAGATCGACTTCAAACTTACAGGAAAGATTGCCCTATAGCTCCTTAGTGTTCTCTGAAATTTTCAGCCTTATATCGTTTACTAGAGAGAAATGGTACTATGTTCCAGTTCTTGATGTTGTCATAGGTCTAGCTACTCGAATAATCAAGCAAATGACCTTACCTTTTGGGCACATAACTAGCATGTAAGGATGCATAGTTCAACCAAAAAAAACTTACAAAAATCACTAAGTATCATGGAAAACAAGACATAAACTCTTATAGCCAAATTTTCCCTCATACTGACATAGCTGAGGATGATAGGGAGTGAGAATACGGATTCGTATCTTTTTCGCAATTACATACGGATTTTTACTCATATTCTAACTCCAACGCTTACTTTGATTCATCATATGATGAAAAATATCAAAACACCCTTGGCAGATTTGAAATAGATAGATAAATTCATTTTATTTCCCTTGTACAATGTGTTTTTTGATACTATTAAATAAAACAAAAAAAGGTCATCAGAATGGGAGGAAAATTTGGCTATAAGAGTTTGTCTTGTTTTCCATGATACTTAGTGATTTTTGTAAGTTTTTTTTGGTTGAACTATGCATCCTTACATGCTAGTTATGTGCCCAAAAGGTAAGGTCATTTGCTTGATTATTCGAGTAGCTAGACCTATGACAACATCAAGAACTGGAACATAGTACCATTTCTCTCTAGTAAACGATATAAGGCTGAAAATTTCAGAGAACACTAAGGAGCTATAGGGCAATCTTTCCTGTAAGTTTGAAGTCGATCTGTCAATCTTTCATTGATTTATGAAGTACACAATGGGACAGATCGACTTTGCCATATTTCGATACGTACAGTAAAATGGTTCTAGTTCCACAACAACTCATTGAATTTCAATGAAATTTTTATCACAAATAGCCAAAATATAGAGCTACAAAATGAAAACAAATTCCGACTCGAAAAGTTTTTCTATTTGTGAGTTATGAAGTGTACAGTGGAGATACACAGCATACATTATAACTTTCTTATACTTCAGGCAATCGAGCTGTGGATAATGTCGCTGATCAGCATTCCTCGAGAACTATGTGCATACTAGTTTTCAGTTCCACAACTCATATTGTGACTGAGATCCGAAGGGGGGAATACTTATGACCGGCAGTGTATAATATGACATTCATATTACAGTCAGAATCTAACTTATTTTATCCACGTTAGATAATTGTGTAAGAACAATTGGCTTTATAGCCCTAATAGTCATGAGGTTTATTTAGACTTCACTTCTTCCGGTTGAAAAAATCATACAATTTTTGTATAATATTCTTTTAAATATTGCCACATTTACACGCTATCGTCTAGAATTCGGTACGCAGGAGCTGATGGATCATAGTTACATATCTTGTCAATCTATTGTTAACACTTTCTATATGAATTTAATACTATACTTGATGATCATGCATGCAGAGAATAAATTGAGAAGCGAGTTAGTAAACGATGGATAGAAGCTAAAATAGTTTGTATGTTAAAATAATGAAGTCACCAATCTGAATCCTTGTCGGTGGTTGTACTTTTGGCTGTTATGGTAGCCGAGGTGAAGGACAATTGATTCTCGGCATCTGAGTTGTTTTCATCGTCGGAAAACTTCATGCTATCATCGATGACGTCCAACAGTTTGGCAGCCGCAAGTGAATTAACGAATGTCGGATGAACAGCTTTTTTAACACCCGAACGCCATAGAAGTGCGGTTACATGTGGACACATACCAACTTCTCGAACGCTAGAACTGCAGGTACAGTATCAGTCTTCAATGGGTCCCTCTTCCTCTGCATTAAACTGTACGGTGGCTACATGTCGTTTTTGCTTTAAATGGCGCGATTGAAATCGGGCACCCACCAGATCTTCATGTTCTCTACATAATTCTACGATGAATTCCATTTGTTCTTCGTTTCTTTCGGAATGAGTCAAATGCTCACGAATATAAGACTTAGCCATTCTGATCTGATAAGATCCTAGGAAATGAGAACATGTTAAAAGATCGACATTAGTTGTTTCCTGCCGAATGTGAGATCACGTATATCATCTTCAGTAAGTAATGGAAAGATGAATGCAGCAGCATCACATTTAGACCAATGCAGTTTTGTTTCCCGTTCATATTGCTGAAGTCGATCCTTTAAGCGTTTTCTTCTCTCCACACCTCCCGCATCTTCATGGCGATCTCAAATCCACCATTAATATCTTTGATCGCTGGAGAGTAATACTTGTTAATGCGGACGCAAATGATATCCAAATAATCACCAACGAAAGGGAGTGATGAATTTCGAACGGTTTGTGCGAAAGAATTCCAATTTTTAATCCTCCCGTTAACTGAAATTTAAGTTTATTAGAAATAGATGTTTTGCAGTGATTCAACTTCGAATCTTGTCAAAAGAAGCAACGACAAACTCGCCACTTTCAATTACTCATCGAGGTTTACTCGCAAAGCATGTTCGATTGGCTTCCTTAGCTAAAAGGTGTTTTTCCTTGTGCAGAAAACCAGGCATGGCAACCTTGTGGCCAAGCCGGTGGGCAACATTTATCACATCGCGAAACTATAAGCATGAACTTAAATAGGATAGTGACTAGCTATAAGGACCTACGCCACGATTCAATACCAGCACATCATCATCACGAAGCCAGTTCAACACTTCTTGTTCATTATTAAGTATGCAATGCTTCAAAATAGCAGTATCGTTGTTTGATGCATCCGCGAAGAATCGATCCAGCACACTGAGAATATATCCGTCCTATTTAGAATAATATGATAGTCTTTGCAAGTGCTGTCGTATTATTGGTAACAATAATGGCGCTTTTTCTAGACCTTATCTGCAATTTTCTTTTTCTTCCGAACGAACATTTTGCATATTAGAACATCAAGTAAACCTCTTTCATTGAATTGATTAATAGCGCCAGTAAAAGCGATCGGTTTCTCACCTAACCCTTTCAAACTCGAGTAGCAACTGCGAAACCTAAAATGGTTTTTCCACGGACATACAGTCGAAGCTTTTGTTGCGAAATCCATATCAGTTCAGTGGAACGTAAACAGTTCAATTTCATTCGAACGAAACCACTCAGATTCGATGCGAATTCTTTAAGGTTCAGTGCGGAATCCTACAAGTTTTGTATTGAATCCTCAATAATTGATATCAAACCCCAACTTCTTCGCATTTATGGGACGAAATCTTTTTGCGTTACACAGAACTGGGATAGCTTCACTATAAAGACTTCCATTATGTATTTGTGTGAAAAACCATTTTAGGTTTCACAGTTGCTGTCGAACTTAAAAAACATTTAGTAAAAACTTGATTTTTTAAAACGTAACCCATCAATATTGTCTGCCATTATTCAATCTATTTCTATTAGGAAATTCGAATTTCTCATTATACTCACGCTTGCCGTGATGATCATTGGTTTAATAAGGTGCCGATGTTTATGACTGCTGTACGTGCGTCTTTGAAGTTCATTATTAGACGACTTTTCACAATAAATATAGGTTCCATCAGCTATGAGAACGACTTCACTGGAGCGTCTAATTAGCAACTCAGTTGCAATCACTGATTGATAATGAGCGAGAACTGTGTTTCGATTCATATGTAAGAAACCCAGGTATTTTGGTACAAAGTCTTTGATCAATGCTGTTCTCATCTGATGACAAATACGAGAGACAGTCTTCTTGCACTTCAGTCGAAACAGACACGCGAGAACACTGTTACTTAGTCCGAGAGGTAGTTTTGCAAGAAACACAGCAAGTGCCACTCGAACAGAACGAACACGGCTGTTACGCATTGTAGTCAATTGATCAAGCAAATCATTGAAGTCATCTAGAATGCACAAAGCTTGCCTCAGATAGCGGATGAAAACCATACAAAATACAATACCACGACCAAGGCCAGTTATCATTTTATAATCTTGATCATCAAGACTTGTTAGATCGTCAAAATCGAATAAATTTACACGATTCATAGCCATCTGACAGTCTTTAAACAGCACTTCTACATCGCTATCATTCAGGATTAATTGATCAAGTTTATATCCTTGAATTCGCTTAAGAGCTTCGTGCATTAATTCTCTTCTATAAAGGTAATCGGAACAGGAGCGACTGTTCTCTGGAACAAAAATACCACTCTTGAGGAAAACCACGGTGCGTTGCTCATTAGATAACACTTTCATAGATTTCGAGTCGCTTGTCTTACAAACAGGACGAGAGCTAAATGTAAAATTTCACTTGCATTCTCAATAACAACAAAGCAATGTACCTGTGAGCTTTTGAGGTGCGCCAAACAGATAACTCCACTGATCCAGTTTTATTTTTATCAGATTCTTCATCTGATTCGTTGTCGTGCTCGAGTATAGGTGGAGTCGAAGCAGAGACAACATCGATCTCCACCGGCTTCAAAACAACAGAAAATCTCTACGAAGCGAAAGAAAAACTCTTATTGTGGATTCTTCACCTTGATTGTTAGAATTGTTTTCTAATGGCAAATCCAATTGGTCGAAATCACCACTCAGTAACCGACGCCACTAATCATACTTATTACGACAAGATTTATAAAGATAATCTCCTATTTTCACACCCATTTCGATCTTGATTGCCACATATATTCTCAAGAACAGTGAAGTGATGACTGAATACTTACAATTACCTTCACGAATTCGATTTTGACACACACAGCATTAAACGATAGCGTCATGAGACATAATACAATACGTATTATTACACGATATAATTTCGTAATAGATATATGGTTCTTTTCTCAATTACACAATCAAACACTCTTACAACTAATTCCGATAAAATAACATTAGCGTTATGTGTTTTGTGTTGCTCTTAATACTATGCTCTTCTCCCTGTTATGTATCATATTCGTGCTGATATGTAGCTGAATCGGTTTCTTTTTTCCTTTTCCTCTCAACGATTCTCACCAGCCTTTGCGTATTTATTCTTTTGATGATAAAGAAAAAAAATATCCCACATTTCTCAATCTCTATATATGTTTATTTCGACACACTATCTCTTCATTATTTTTGCCTGCATCGCCATTATCTCTCTGCACGCATGATCATTAAGTATAGTATTAAATTCATTTAGAAAGTGTTAACAATAGATTGACAAGATATGTAACTATGATCCATCAGCTCCTGCGTACCGAATTCTAGACGATAGCGTGTAAATGTGGCAATATTTAAAAGAATATTATACAAAAATTGTATGATTTTTTCAACCGGAAGAAGTGAAGTCTAAATAAACCTCATGACTATTAGGGCTATAAAGCCAATTGTTCTTACACAATTATCTAACGTGGATAAAATAAGTTAGATTCTGACTGTAATATGAGTGTCATATTATAATTGATGACGCATCTGATTTACAAAAAAATTACAACAAGAAACAATATCAATCTCCTTAAAGATTTACAAAAACAGCATGTACCTATTTGATTGTAGTGTTTCCATTTTTCTGAATCTACAAATACTAGGACTTTATAGCTGGGAGAAGAGATAATCTGACAAGTTATAACAGGAGTTCGCATAAAACCAATTTTTGAAGGAATTGTAAATGAAATATGTTATACCATATATAAAAGTAGGTGTACTTTTTACTTTATGGTCTTGAACTTTTGTTTTGATCCACCTTTGATCGTTTTAAAAACTATAGAGTTTTGTAGCCCGTGATAAGAGCTGTCCAATGAGCTATAATAGAAGATGAATTTCTTAAGTTTATATATCGGAAATTGATCTAAAAGACTATTATGCCATGAGCATTTATTCGCAATAAGACTATTCGAAGTCTGCATGTAGGAAATCCTTAACTCTATTCGAAATGTATCTGAAATCTAGTATATAAATACTTTCCAACTGAAGTTTTTTTATTCTATATATGATTGTGCTGGATATTATATGAAAAAGTCAAACGGGCCAAATCAAGGTCTTATGCGCTCCTGTCCTTTAGAATGAGTCTGGATGATGAAATTTCCTTTGCCAAATGAGCTGTTTTTCCATTTGTTGGGCGAATATCTCTTTCTAATGTCAAGGGTATAGGATTGAAGATTTTAACATTGCCTCAACATATCACGAAAATATCATGCGATTTGCATGTATCGCAGTCAAAACCGATTTTAAGGAAAGGAGGTGCTTGTCTTTGCTGTTGTAAGACTTTTTGGACTTCTTGTGTATGCTCAAAATGGTAAAATCTGAGGACATTAATTGAGTTCTTCTAGACTTGACTTTCAAGGATTAGATCTTAATTTCGATTTATCGTGCACTTTGATAGGACTTACTTTTAGAAATCAACGATGTCGTTCAACTATTCCAACCAAACTTCGATTGACTATATCAATCTGCATCCAATGCACGATCGACCAGTGAGCGTGTGTTCGTTTCCAGACAAAGTCGATGTGCTCATTGTTGGTGCTGGTCCAGCTGGTTTGATGGCTGCTAATGCATTATCAAGCTTCGGTGTCAGTGTTCGCATAATTGATCAGCGTCCACAACACGTCATCACCAGACAGGCACTTGGTATTCAATCACGAACAATCGAAGTGTTTCAGAGTTATGGTCTTGCTAGTCGTCTCTTGAAAGAAGGCAATCACTTATGGTACGTTTTGATTCATTCTTTGAACACCAAAAGGGATTTATCAGATGTGAATTCAATCAAATATCGATCTCAAAAAATAATTTGAGCGAATAAATGATTGTCTAGCCACATTTACGAAAAAAGTTTTCTTTTTGACTTTTTCTCATACCGGTTTAATGGGAAATAACCAAGAAACATCTTTGGCCATAAAAGATGGGGATTTGTACGTGGGATTGTGAGAGATCTGGATTGCTCTTTAAGAAGATCTCCATATTTTCATAAATATTCAATCATAAAAGTCTGAAAATCTTCAAATGTTTTTACGATATCCGTTTATTAAAGCATTTTGCGCTGATGGTTTTGCTATATTGTTGTTTCTATCTTCGTGAAAAAATGACGATGCTAGAGTCAAGATATTCAAACCTTCTAATTATATGAAACTAGTATTGCAATCGCAGGGTGTTGCATATATTCGACGTTTCCAACATTTTGACTCTAGTATCATTACATTTCCATAGAGATAGAAACAAAAATTTAGCAAAACTATCAGCGCATAATGTTGAGCAGCTATCCTATTCCGCAATGTTAAATATTGTGGAATCAGTCTCGGCCTTGAATCGGTTCCATTAATTTAATAAACTTCACTGGATGCCGCAAATGAATTACAAAATAATTCGAAAACAGCGAATTCTAAAATACTTCAATTTCTGTTACTTTCTACCGGGGATTCTTTGGGATTGAGAGTGAGAACGGAAACACAAACATACGCAAAAAAGATATCGGAGAATCCCTTTAACAAGAGAAGGTCCCCATGTGATAACTCGAGACTGAGACTGAGACTGATATTGTGCGGGTTAGCTATACTAAACGCGAAATATCTATATCTCAACCATAAAACAATTATCTGCTGAGTAAAGTACTGCACGGGTACAACTTTGTATATTCATACCTGACCCGATCCATATCTTTTTAATCGATATATTACCCGTATCCGTGATAGTACATATAAAAAAACGCCGAAAAACATAATATTGAAAGTGGTATTAAGGCAGCTTTTGCGCATACTACTCATATGGACATGAAGGACACAGGTTTAGGGTGAAGATAAAGGTGTGAAATGTGACTGAGAGTGACCTGGAGTAAGATGGATAATGCTCTCGATATTTTTTATGATTTTTTTATTTCGGCCTTTGTTATACCATTTCGTGTGATGGCCATACTCATGCTCGACCTGCACCCATAGTTCGCAATGCAAATACATCATTTTTCTTTATTTTAAATTAGAATTAAAGAACAGTATTAAAATAATCATAAAATATAAATACAACGAACTGAAAATGCAGTCAATTTGTCAAATATCAGGTATTATTATTTAGTTTTTGGTATTCAATCTAGAGAGAATCATAAAAGCGTTGGTTTTCGTATTTGTATGCTGTTCATATTAAAATTTTTTATACCCGTGCTCTACCCCTAATCATCAAATTAGTACCCGTACTCAGATTCGGGTCCGAGTACCCGACTCACGGATTGCAGTACTCTACTGTTCAGGTTGATTCAGTAAAAAGTTATAGTAAAAATACTTTTTCAATGTTTGAGTCATTTACATAGCTCCGAGGCAGACAACAAACAGTCAGAAAGGCATTTAAATGCATTATTGAGGCGTTTATACGGTTTAGATCTGTTCTACCGATTTTATCACTGAATTTTTCACTGTTATACCGTTTATACAGTTTATTGTCATGGAAATTTGAATAAAAACGTTAAAACGCCGCAATTCAGTGTTTTTAATGAAAAAAAATGTTTTAACAAAGTTTTTCCGTTTTACGTCTGCTATGCCAAGAAAACTCAAAATTACAAAGTTCTTATTATTAATATGCTCTCAGTAAGTAATATTTATCATTACTGACTAGTTGTTAGTAAGTGATGCTCTGCACTATTTATCTCTGACCAATGAGTATGATTTTTTAATTTAAATGTGCTACGACACTTACATGTGACCGAATATATTTATATCACGTGCCATACGAAAGTGAGTAAACAGTCTATTAATTTTCTAGCAAGTAGTGAGAATCAAGATTTGTTGCTTATTAATAACAGACAACTGATGTTGAGAACCTGCATCTCGTACTAATATATAGCCAAAAATCAGATTCGATAACCCTAAAACTGGTTGCTTTCTTGTCAAATCAAGTCTTGATCACCATTACTCTTCTCATTGGATTTATTTATTAAGTTAAAATAATTAGAAAACCATTATAATAGACATAGTTGTTATTTTATTTGACTACACGTTTGTGATTAAATAGATATGTTTAACCGATGACGCATTAATCTGACAGTTTACAAATATTTACAGAAAATTCACTTTCTCGAATGACACTGTGTAAACGAAACATTCTCAATTTTTTGCATGAATCTTCTTAATAATAACAATTACTTGGGAGTATCTATGAAAATCTGTTGACATTATTAATTTTTTGACTAAATTTTTCATTGAAAGAGTTTAGGATACTCTGGGTCCTTCTAAAAATACGTTTCTATAGTGATTACTTGGACAACTGCTTTACACTATAACATTATTTTTCAGAATGGTATAACACAACATTATATAACGTTAATTAATACGTTGAGCTATGACCAACGTATAGTGTTCTCTTCTTCTATGCTACTTTATTTTTAAATAGAAAATTATTTGTTACTTGTAGTAGTCTTGTTTACTTTCCCATATCGTCACCAATATCCATGCTCAAATTGATATAGAAAAATATAAATCTTCAAAAAATTATATGAAGATATAGGATAAACAGCGAAGATAAACATGAGGTGCCAATCTTTCCATACATATACAAATGTAGCGAGTATTTAATTGAATTTACTTAGTTCTTTTTGTGTCACTCTAATTTCTCCCCTCTAATATTTGCATTGCCTCGAAGGAGATGACAGTAATATAGATAGAGAGTAGTTGTACATACATATGTACACTTTTGTCGCGCACGTATGTAAAATGATCAACTGACATATATGTTTATGGTCGGTGATAATTTTATGTAAAGAAATGCATTGTCAGCTACTAGATTGATGTTTCAATCTAACTGCATTCTATTTTATATTAACTTGTTCTTAAGTTTCATTTCATAACGTCGAAATAATTATTTAAAAGAAAGTCTATGAGAGGATTAATGATTCGAATTGCTGACAAAATTTTTTTTTGATTTCTTTTTTGTCTATTCAACACGTCAATGTCTAAAATCAATAGCCTTAAAATTCTAGGTTCTGATACCCATCCTATGAAAAGTTAGCCAATACCAAGTTTTAGCACTATCATACCATTTCTTAGAGAAAACAAGAAAAAACCTCCTATAAAAAATGTTAGCCTGCGTTTCAGTGAGAGCCTAACAGGATTTATTTTTTTGGGATTCATTTATTTACTGAGGATTTGTTAGAACTTATTAGGTCTATCAGTGTTTCAGCGCACCCTCATCCTTGTCCTTGCCCCCACACTCTTCCTCACCTCATTATGTCTTCGCCCTCAGAAGTTATCTGGGATTTATTTCAAAATGTATGGAGATTTATTAAAAATCCCAAAAAAATAAATCACGGTAGCTGCTGTGAAAAACTGCATCTAATTATATAAGTTTCAGCAAAAAATTTGTTCCCTGACCAAATTTGACCTGTGGTTCCCACAGCTATATTGAAAAGAAATTTTTCTCCTTGCTCCTTCACAGGTCAATTTTGGTCAGGGAAAAATTTTTTGCTGAAACTTATATAATTAGATGCAGTTTTTTATACGGGTTCCAGATATTAAGTATCTATTTTCCTTTCGTAGTGCATAATGACCATGAAAACCTCTAAAAACAATCATATTCTAATGAAAAACCATCGAAAATCATCAAAATTTAGGAGACATAAGCTCTATTTCATACTGAGCATACCATTTGTTTCTGAATATTCTTTTTACCATTTTGTAAAAAATAAAAGATTGCGCAAAATATATAAAACCCAGCCTGGACTTTTTTGGTTCTGAAACATGGCAGAAGATAGATTATGTTATTTGGACTGATCAAAATAGCACCTCTTGACTCATGTTAGCTTTATAAAAGTTGAATGGTTAGACATTATATTATATCAGTATAGCTTATTTTGTTCAGCTTTTAATTCTCTCTCTTCTGGTATATGCCATGAAAAACTTTAATGATCCACTGAAACGCAGGCTAACACATCTTTTATAGGAGGTTTTTTCTTGTTTTCTCTAAGAAATGGTATGATAGTGCTAAAACTTGGTATTGGCTAACTTTTCATAGGAAGGGTATCAGAACCTAGAACTTTACGGCTATTGATTTTAGACATTGGCGTGTTGAATAGACAAAAACGAAATCAGAAAAAAAATTTTGTCAGCGATTCGAATCCTCAATCCTCTCATGAACTTTCTCTTAAATAAAAATTTACGCGAATATCTTTTTAGAGTTCCACAAACAATGAACTATCCGGCTGAAAGAGTAGAATAGTCTACCTTTGTGCGTAAAATAATATATTCTTTTTTTGGTAAACGTAAAATAATCTACTCTTAGACGTAGAATAATAATAGCCCTTGTTTTTAAGTTCCAAAACATTAAACTTTTACTACTTTTATATATCCTTGATATCAGAAACTTTTCAATTCATAAATTCTTCAAGGGTTTATGAAGACTATAAACCCTACAAAAATCTATGAAAAGCTGCAATATCAAGTAATGGTTTATTATTTCACACTTTTCTTTACAGTGTTGTTGATACTTACTTTTAATTTAATCATTATTGTACGCCATTTGAGAGCGATAGAAACCTCCCCACTTCATTCCATCCGACAGGCCAGAGAGAAAAAAATTGATGCGATGTTTACTAACTATCAGTTCTGTTGCACAGGGAATGCTCCTTATGGAATCACGACAATAATGGAACCATTAAACGTACTCATCGTGCTCCTGCTGTCGGAGTTCCAAATATTCGCTATCCATTTTGGGTGGGACTTAATCCAGATGCAATTGAGAACATATTCCTTGATGCCATGTCGACGCGAGGGCTAATTGTTGATCGTCCAACTACGGTGCATGATTGGCAGATTCTACTGGTTGCAGAGGCGCAGGACGGCTATAGGATCAAAGTTACACTCAGTCACCTAATAGATGCCGCCGACACTGGCAAAGATCAACTTCAGAGCAATATTACTACTACTACCAGGAATGGCAAGAATCATGAAAGCAAAGAAATAGTCATTCATGCAAAGTACGTCATCGGTTGCGATGGTGCACACTCATGGGTACGAAAGAAGCTTGGTTTTACAATGGACGGTGAACAAACAGGTAAATGCTTATATTAAGCGTTCGTGCACGGAGTTACTACTACGCGGAAAACTACACTAAAGCAGGAATCAACCAGATATATTTTTTTCCTAGAGTAGATATTGGTCTATACTGAAAAGATTGAAAAGGATTCTTTGAAAGATCTTATTTTTTGCTTTCCATTGCTTGTACAATTTTTATAAATGAATCTGACATTAAATTAGAGTTTTTCTGTAAAATTGAACAAAACAGACATTGCAACGGGTCATCAAAAAGCTTTTAGGCAAAATATTTAAAGGTGAAACGTAGCTATAAAACCTAACGGAATAAAATGTTTTTATTTCGTTACGTAGCTTATCTTACCCTCTATCTGCGCTATTAATTTGAGAGTTTTCGATTGAACATCTATCATAAAAATAATTGATCTTCATAAATATATTTTTCTATGCTTGGACAACAAATAACGAGTACGCATAATAAATAGCTGCACTTTACACATCATATTGTTATATCTAAATATCTTTTATTAGAAAAAAACAAAGTATACCAGAAGATGAAGCATGAAAAGCTCTACAATTTACAAAGTAAAGCTTATTTTAATTATGCGCTTTTTTTTCTCAGAAAATGCAAAGTTCTGTGTCATCAATTTTCTACTCTACGAAGAAAAACCTTTTCTGGCACATGATCTATCTCTTTCGGTAGCGTCGAGAATTAGTTGCAAAGAATTTCACTTTTTTCCATAGAAAAAGTGCATGATTATAATAAGCTTCACTTTGTAGATTATAGAACTTCTCACACAGCGTCTTGTGATACATGTTGGTTTTTTTAAATAAAATGTACAATATGATGAAAATATGAAATAAGAAAAAAGAAATTACTTGTGTAGAAAAACTAATCCTTTTGTGACGTCGAAAATTGATGATACAGAACTTTGCATTTTCTGAGAAAAAAAAGCGCATAATTAAAATAAGCTTTACTTTGTAAATTGTAGAGCTTTTCATGCTTCATCTTCTGGTATACTTTGTTTTTTTCTAATAAAAGATATTTAGATATAACAATATGATGTGTAAAGTGCAGCTATTTATTATGCGTACTCGTTATTTGTTGTCCAAGCATAGAAAAATATATTTATGAAGATCAATTATTTTTATGATAGATGTTCAATCGAAAACTCTCAAATTAATAGCGCAGATAGAGGGTAAGATAAGCTACGTAACGAAATAAAAATATTTTATTCCGACAGGTTTTGTGGAACTCACGTCAATTTTCGAAAAAAATAGTGAGTGTAAGTTTTAAGTTCAAGTTTCGAGTCACCTCCCTCTTCTCTTCCCATTACTAGGGATGCACCAGTGACAGTTATTAACTGAGTATGTATTTATTTGATCTCTAGCCTATAACATCATCCATCGTTTTCTTTTTATTAGTATATTAAGATCTTCTAATTCTAGCATCTTTAATATTTAAAAAAAAAGCTCAAATTTAGGCCGAAGGAGGTGTGTCAATTTACAGACTTAATGCCTGAAAAAGTTTTTACTATATATAGTTTTGTAGAGCTCGAGAAGCTTTATTAAATCTTGTAAAAATATCAAAAGAAAATATTGTATTCTATGCTCGAATTACTAGCGTCTTGACTTTTCTATGCAGAAAAAGCATACAATTTCGTAAAATTTCTTAAATTCGACATTAATAGTCTCTGATAACTTCACCATTTAGCATCAATAAATTTTAGTTTTAACGCTTTTTAATTTGGTATAATGATCGTTTTGTATGCTATGTAAAACCATAACGTTACCCGCCTGGAAAAACATTTTCACATATTCTATATATATCCAGTTAACTGGAGTGATGGATACCTAGTACAATAGAAAGTACTGATGATTCTATACACCATAGATCAGTTAAAAATGTATTCGGCCAAAATAAATATCTAGTGATAGTGGGACCCAGTTACTGGGACTGGTGCATCGCTACCCATTACAGACCACAGCAACGTAGGGGACCATTACAGACAACCCACCATTACAGACGAGTATCCATTACACACCATGGCAATTAGTTGAATAGTCTTTAACTATTTTAAATTATGCGAAATACGTGAGTTCCGCATTTCAGTCCTAAAGGAACTGCGCGAATAAGCTTTTATAACTATGTTTCAGCTCTAAACATTTTGTTCAAAAACTTCTTAATCATTTGTAATTTAAGTTATGCCAGTCTACGTTTATGATAAATTTCAAACTCGACAGGTTTCTGTTAATTTGTCTACTCTTTTGTAGATCTAAAGGATCCTTTTTTAGTGAGACAAGATCTTTGAAAAAACGCGTATAAATGCGTTAAAAGTTCGTGAAAACACTGTATTTACAAAATTTTAACGCTTTTTTGAATTAAAATTACTTTCGTTCTTTGACGTTGTGTAGTAACACTTTATGGATTTTGATGAGTTGAAGCATGAATGCATTTTTCTAGGTTAAAAGTTACTTCGTACTTTGACGTTATTCTGACAAGCAAAAGCTTAATACTGATCAATCGCTTTTTAAATTGTGGTTATGTCAATTTGTGGAGCCTGTTCAATTATTAACTAATATAATAATCATTCAGGCCAAAAATGCTTTTAAGAGTAATTTTCTCATAATCAAAGTTTCCAATAGCCTACCCATATCATATCAGGTCAAAGGTTAAAGGACAATAGTCAAATAAGACTAAAAGTGGAAGGCGCCAGGGCTAACTATTGGAATATCCATAGATCCTCAAGACCTATATTATGGAGGTACCTACAGATCCTTAGGGCTATTATATGGATTACTCGTAGGTCGCCAAGCGCTATTATACTGGGATATCCATAAATCCTTCTCAGCTAGACGAAAAAAACGGTGAAATACATGTAAATAGTTAACGGAGATAAAAGTTAGGAAAAGCGCACATTTTCACGCGTTCAAAACAAGTAGCAAAAAGAGTTAGCGCCTTTCCCGCGGACTATACCGCTCCCTGCACAGTGGACAGCCAGACGACAAAATCGATTCTCGAGATTCAAACCCATATCGTAGCTAGCATTGGAGCTGCTGTTGGCCTGCATTTAACTGCGTTTTGGATAATGATTGAGAGCAAGTATCTATTAAGTTGCAGGCATCATAAGGTACGTAAAAAACTAGGTAAATATCACTAACAGGACCATATAAGTAAAATGTTTATTTTGAATCGAAAATCTAATTATATTCACCAGTTCTTATATAGTTATACAGTGTTATATACTTACTATATATTGCAGGCCGTTCGGACTTCTTGAAGTTCTTGAGCTATAATAAGATCAAAAACTCACCATCAATATAGTGAAAAATAGTCACTGCTCCACAATGCAGTTTGTTTGTCGGATTTAACCGGAATTTTAATTCAAATTTTGATTTGTTATTTGATAGAACAAGTCATCATCTAGTTTTCGTGAATGCTCAAAGATGTTCGCTTAAACTCTTGTCGAGATATTTGATTTTTTACGGCATCGTCTGACACAACGCCATGGTTTCCCTCAGCTTTACCTGAAAGATAAACTTTCAAATTTCTTGGTTGCTCCTATCTTTAAAAATGAATATTTAACACTTTGTGCCATAAGTGGTATGAAAAGGAGTATTTTTTCTTATACTCGTATCTCGGAATAGAAGTAATCCAATAATTCAGAGATTTCAAAATAAACCAGCCTCATTGAGACCTTTCTGTGAACAAAGTTGCAATTCGAAATTCGAGAATTGATTTTTCAGGTGAGCGCGAGGGGATCATAGCTTTTTGCAAAAGAATGCCATAAAAATTATATATCTCGACAGAGATAAGCTATAAGCACAAGCTCTTTTTCAGAGATTCATAGTTCATTAAAGCCAACATAATGCATACAGTCACGATTTGAAAGCGATTTGGCAATTGGAAATTGCTCCTAATCCCATTTTTCTATCCACTGTGCCCTAACCCACCTTCTCACAGGCATGATAGACATCCTTAGCAAGAAAGCGTCACAGGCGTGACAGACACCCTTACCAAGAGCACATCACAGACCGCGACAGACGTCTTGGCAAAGCTCCCGTCGCACAGTGAAGAGCTTTCGCACAAGCAGGCAGATATACGGTTTTTTGTGAAACACGATCTGAAAGAGGGTGTTGAAGTGTTTAGTGGTAGAAATTTGGACCTACCCCCCGTCCTCTCCCACAGACGTGACAGACATTCTTATTAATGACATATCAAAACCATAGCAAATATTCTTAGCAGCGACATATCACAGACGTGACAGACATCACAGACCGTGACCAACAGACAAATATAGCGTCACAGACCGTGACCGACAGCGTTGTGAATAACATCTTCAGAATAACCAGCAGTCTTACAGGCCATAATAGACATAGATCTAAACTATTTCCATGTCATCACTTACAGCAGCTATATCGTGTTTCACATTTTTAATCTCGTCAGAGATTACGCTAACAGCTTTTTTGCTTAGGAATGGTTTTCATTCGACTGGAAATGACAATATACGGCTCAGAAAATCTTTTTTAAGAAAAATCTTTTTTTTTGAAAAATATGTTGAGCTACATATCATTCGATGTAGTTTGATGCGCTGATTCTGAATATCACCTTGGTTTTTCTTCAAAGTGTAATATAAATGTCTAAAATTGGGCTTTTCGATAAAAAAACCTGTACTCGTCGTTTTGCTGCCAAATTTCACCGGAAAATTAACTTCGACAAAAATGACTTTTTATATGTGGTCTGATGCAGCTCGACGAGTTCATTCTGAATATCACCTTAGTTTTTCTCTAAAACACAATACAGATATCTAAAACCGAACTTTCTAAGGAAAACCGTAGTTTTTTGGGAATTCTGCAGAATAGCCTAGAAACAGTTTCACAAGTTAGCGCTACTATCAACATTAGAATACATATGTAGGAGTAACTGGTAAAAATTTCAGCTCGATCGGACGTTACTCTTGCGTAGGGTTTACAAAGTTCGGAACGGCGAATCTTCGAGCCCTAGATCTACTGTAAAATGAGTCAAAAATTTCTTTAAAAACTATTATATATATATATATATATGATTCGATGCAGCTCGATGAGCTGATTCTAAATATCACCTTAGTTTTCTTTCAAAACGTAACTCGGGCTCCTAAAGCTGGATTTACAGCTAGAAACCTCGGATTTTTGGGTACCACCTAGATTAGCCTAGGAAAGGTTTCATGAGTTGGTGCTACTACCATAGTTAGGATATATATCCAGGAGTATGTGGTAAAAATACGCGCTTAATCAGACATTATCTCTTTGTAGGGTTTACAATATACAGAAACATGCATTTTTAGATAGGTTTTGGGGCTCAAAATCTTTTGTCTTTTACTCTATTATAAATTCGATTTGGATCAATTTTTTTAACATAAGGCCGACCTATGAGAAAGCTTTTGTGATGTTGTTTGCTTGTGCAATATTGTTTCAAATTGCTAAGCGGATTGATTTTCTTTATTTATGCTGATTTCTGGGCCGAAGCCTTAGTAGGCTTTTTTCTTGGGCTCTTTAAAACTTTGAGAACCGGTATTTTAGGAAATGATAGATCATATATGTATGTATCTACTTAGGGTGTACCAAAAGTTCGTGGCCTGGTGTTACTTAGCCATATAGTAAACTTTAAGAAACTTTCTTTCTATATAGTGTGATAGAGGAAAGAATGCTCTATTTTTTTATACTATTTGGTCATACTTCAACTAATTGAATAATAATAAAATTTCGATAAGATCTGTTTTGTTCGCATACGTCACGACAACATTAGCGCTTATTTAAAAAAAGGCAGATGGGTATCTTTTTTAAATAACTTTTGATAGAAACAAGATAGAGAGAACTGCGGTTTTCATCGTTGGAAAGAGGAGATGAAGATGCACCGAATCATATATAATAGAGGCTTTTTATCTGTTTCTTTTTTGACGTTTTCAATTGGTCCTATTAAGAACACACCTATCTGCTAAGTTGTTTACAGTGAACGTTCAATTATCAAGTATAGATTCAAGCCAGTAATGGATGAACCATAAACTGCAGAAGACTGATATCAATAATATGTATTATAGTCCAGCCTCTAATACGATTTTCTAGCAGTTTCTACGAAAAAAGCTCACTTTTGTACTTTTTCTTTTTTTCATGAAAAAAGCATTTTCTCACCAATTAGAGAATTAAATAAAAGTACTTCAGACATCTACATTAGTAACACCCATAGCATACGATTCGATGCATCTTCATCTCCTCTTTCCAACGATGAAAACCGCAGTTCTCTCTATCTTGTTTCTATCAAAAGTTATTTAAAAAAGATACCCATCTGCCTTTTTTTAAATAAGCGCTAATGTTGTCGTGACGTATGCGAACGAAACAGATCTTATCGAAATTTTATTATTATTCAATTAGTTGAAGTATGACCAAATAGTATAAAAAAATAGAGCATTCTTTCCTCTATCACACTATATAGAAAGAAAGTTTCTTAAAGTTTACTATATGGCTAAGTAACACTAGGCCACGAACTTTTGGTACACCCTAAGTACACTAACAGTTAGATTCTGGAAAAGAATATTTTCGTATATGTTCGCCTGGCTCCCCACTGTACATGATAGACCATGATAAACAGACTACATGTGCCCGTCGTGGACTGTAACCGATATCTTGATTAATCGGTGCTTGATTAATTAATTAACCAGTACCTAAGTAGTTATCCATCATAGATCGTGATCAACATTTTAATTAATTAAATAATGTCTCAGTAATGATTCATCAAAGACTGTCACAAACCGTGACTGACAGTGTTGTAAATAGTATCTCTAATCATAAGTAGGGATGTGCAGTTTCAGTGAAGACACTGAAATACTGATACAGTTATCATCGACAGTGATGCTCAGTGAACACTGATGAGATCGGTGACAGTGTCATGTCGGTGCCAGTGATCACTGACACCGAGTCTCGCTGAAGCACCGACGAAGTCAGTGCACCGAGAACGTCAGTGACACTGTTTTACACCGACATTGGTGTACAGTGTTACCGATGTTCACTGATTCTCAAAACTATTTTAACATTAAGTAATCAATGCTTGTGGAGTATTAAATGCCTTTCATAAAAGTACATCGCTTTTGGATAAGTATGTCTTAACGATTTTTTTTTATTGGAAGATTACGCAGTGTCAGTCGGAACAGAACATTCAAATTAGATATGTTACAAAAAGTCACATAGACCGAGAGATTACAATGCGTGATATACATATAACGATAAAAATTATTATATTACAAAATAAATTTAAGCGAATATCATCGTCATTATTATGAGATTGATGATTTTTATATACAGAATAGAGAAGAGGAGGCATATAAGAGAACAAAATGGCCCCTATCGAAATTCGAATTTGTCCTTCACATTTCATCATTTAGGTGTCAAAACTCTATTTCTACCAAAAATTAAACAACTTGTTTCATTCCGCATGGTACACGACTCGATTTAATTTTCCTTGTTTTCTCTATGTTATATATAGAATATATACTGACGTTATAGTACTTTCGATTATCAAAAACATGCAGATCCACTCTAGATTGTATATCAATCGATAGATTTGATCAAGATCTATCAAATGATGGCAAGATATCTAGAGAAAAAAAATAGGTAAGACAGTTCATTGAGACACAAAATGTTCATTAATACCAAAGCTCTCCTTGTTCACTGATTTTTCATCGAATTTCTCTGAGATAGTCTAGCGTGTCATTTAAAAGATTAATATATTTAAAATCAGTACAAAAAACTGAGTCGATCTATGTTTATTTCAAAATAACTTTTTGGCTTTCATTTTCATTAGATAAGTCTGACGCATCCCTGAGGGAGGTCAGGACTGAAATTTTCGACAAAAATGAAGGTCAATGAATTATTTTGTAATATGCATAGATCGACGCAGTTTTCTGTGCTGATTTTAAATATATTACTGTTTTAAATAACAAGCTAGACTATCCTAGAGAAAATCGATGAAAAATCAGTGAACAAGGGCAGTTTTGGCATTAATGAGCATTTTGTGTCTCAGTGAACTGTCTTACCTATTTTTTTTCTCTAGATATCTTGCCATCATTTGATAGATCTTGATCAAATCTATCGGTTGATATACAATCTAGAGTGGATCTGCATGTTTTTGATAATCGAAAGTACTATAACGTCAGTATATATTCTATATATAACATAGAGAAAACAAGGAAAATTAAATCGAGTCGTGTACCATGCGGAATGAAACAAGTTGTTTGATTTTTGGTAGAAATAGAGTTTTGACACCTAAATGATGAAATGTGAAGGACAAATTCGAATTCCGATAGGGGCCATTTTGTTCTCTTATACGGTCTCTTCCTTTCTAAGTTTGCACGCAACTTATACATGATCCCTTAGTCGTAACTATATAGGGTGTCCGGAAAGTCCTTAGAGTTACGAAAAATTGCATACCTCTTTTACGGCTTGACCAAACGAGCTCATCTTTTTCTCAAAGATAGAGGCGCGTTCACACTCCAAATCTATATGGAAGAGAGTATTGAGAATCTTTGTTAAATATCATTATTGACTTCAACAAGAAAGTTTCACTATTTCACAGCTAGGAAAAAACAATATACAGAATAGGGCAAGAGACACTTCATTGAAAAGTCAATTGACTATCTCCATTATGGCTTGAGGAAACCAGCTAATATTTTTGCCAAAGATAGAGGCATATCCACGCTCCAAATCTATACTAACAAGGTTAGTGAGAATCTTTGTTAAGTATACGGTTTTTCTTCCTCGCTGTGAAACAGTAAAATTTTCTTGTTGAGGTCAATAATGATACTTAACAAAGATTATCAATACCCTTTTTTATATAGATTTAGAGTGTGAACGCGTCTCTATCTTTGGGAAAAGATGAGCTCGTTTGGTCGAGCTGTAAAAGAGGTATGAAAGTTTTTCGTAACTCTAAGGACTTTCTGGACATCCTATATTACCACTACTCTTGATAGAACTAAAAGAGTTTATTTTGTTCATAGTTGTTTTTCTTGATAATAAATAGATAGTATTCTGTTGATATTGAACTTTTATATAAGAAAGAAATTCAATCTTGTGTGTGATAAGTATGAAAAAATTGAAATTTTGACCGTACTCTTCAAAAAGACATTGTTTAGACATATTCATCCAAAAGCAATGTACTACTATGAAAGTCATTTAATACTCCACTAGCATTGATTCAAGGGAGAAACAGCGGACTTGAAGTAGAAAAGTACAGCGAAGTACAAAAGTAGTTCAAAGTTTGTGAAAGTAGCACAAAGTATGTGTAAACTACACCAAAATAGTTCAAAATGCGTTCAAATTACACTAAAGTAGCTCAAAGTACTTGAAAAAGGTGTCAGAGTACTTTAAAGTATGACAAAGTACTTGAAATTACATTCAAGTGCTTCAAATTGTTTTGTTTTAGGAAAAATTTCACAGAAACAGAACAAAGGCGATTATAACTTACAAGTAAAATTTTGACCATAAAACGGGATAGATGTAGGATTGTACAGAAAAATTTTCTCTATCAAATGGTGCATATATCACCGGATTCTGTTGCGTATCATGAGGGCGTCAATTTTGGCTTGAAATCATGCCAGTTCAAGCCAAAATTGACCCCCTCACGGTACGCAAAAGAATCCGGTAAGATATGCACCATTTGATAGAGGAAATTTTTCTCTATAATCCTATATCTATCCCGTTTTATGGTCAAATCGTTATAGTCGCCTTTGCTCTGTTATGGGTATGTTGCAAAAATAGAACAAAAGTGTTCTGTTTTTGAGACTTAAAGTAGTCAAAGTAGCCCAAAGTCTCTCAAGTAACGTGAAGTACGTCAACGTGGCTTAAAGTAGCTTAACCCTTTCAGTCCCGACGACTCCTTAAGGCGTTACCCATGTTTTTCTTTTGAGCAGAAAAGTATAGACTTAAACTGATTTTACAGTTCAATAGAGGTCATCAATATCGTACAATGATACGATGGAATATACCATAGAAAAGAAAGAAAACATGTGACAACATAGGATACTCCAATACACGCTGAATAGTACTAAAGGAAAATTCCAATGTCGAATGTCACTATATCACAGAAAAAGAGATTGTGGGAGGATCAGTGAACATAAGAAATAGTAATTCGATTTGTCAATTTGAAGATATTGTTGACCTCTATTGAGCTGTGAAATCAGTTTAAGTCTATACTTTGATGCTGGAAAGAAAAATATGGTAACTTCTTAAGGAGTCGCTGGGACTGAAAGGGTTAAAGTAACTTAAGTGGATCAAAGTGTCTGCAAAGTAGCTCAAAGTAGCATAAAATAACTTCAAGTCCTAAGGTTCACTGTTTCTCCCTTGCATTGATTACTCAATGTTAAAATAGTTTTGAGAATCAGTGAACATCGGTGACACTATACACCAATATCGGTGTAAAACAGTGTCACTGACGTTCTCGGTGCACTGACTTCATCGGTGCTTGAGTGAGACTCGGTGTCAGTGATCACTGGCACCGACATGACACTGTCACCGATCTCATCAGTGTTCACTGAGCATCACTGTCGATGATAACTGTGTCAGTATTTCAGTGTCCTGACTGAAACTGCACATCCCTAATCATAAGAGACATAGAACTAAACTTTTTCTGTATTATCAGCCACAGTAGCTATATCGTGTTTCACACTTTAATCTCGTACGGATTCCGCTAATAGTTTTTCATTATTGTAGCGCAATTCAAAAAGAAAACGAGTAGCATATTCAGAATCTGCGTCAGAAATTGCATCGAATCGAATATTTTTCAGAAAAAAACGTTTTTGCCAAAAACTAACCTGACTTTCTTAGCACTGTTTCCAAAAACTTGCCTATAGTTCTCCGGTGGTCGATTTTTCATTAAAAAGTTTTCTGAAAAACATTCGATTTGATGCAGTTTTTGACGCAGATTCTGAATGTCCTATTCGTTTTCTATTTCAATTGCGCTATAATGATGAAAAGCGGCAAATAGGCCCTGAAATTTCTATGGTTTTCCATAGTTCACTTATTGTGATGGGTAATCATTGAGTTTTTTCGATAATAAAACAGAAGTAACTATGTAATTTTGAAGACTAAGATCCTACAACTATACAGGAGACGAAATGTTTGATCTTATCTTTTCGTAACAAAACTGGAGAGGCTTACCAAGATACTTATGAATATATACTTTAAGGTTACTTCTAGTCCACTGTTTTTTCCCAACATTTTGATATTTAAATACAGCCAAATAGCATCTTTATATCCAGTTTTCTATGCTGATCACGAATCGGAAGTCAGATTTTGATTTGGGCCAAGCCATGCTGATATAGTCGCCAGTTACCGACCAGAATGATTATTAAGAACTATTATGATGGGTTACTGGAACTTCGCCAATTCGGACTTTCGCCAATAGGGCATTCGCCAATGGCGAAAGTATAAGGATGTGTTGGCGAGGGTACGGTGGACTTTCGCCAATTGGCGGAATTCCAAGGTATATATTGGCAAAAATACAGCGGACTTTCGTCAATTGACGAAAGTATAGTGGAGTTTTCTCAGCCGTCACAAAATAATATTAATACAGGGTACATATAAGGGCTAAAGTTACTGTTAGAATATATTCTATAGCTTACACTTAGAGTATATTTATATATGAGCGAGTCATGTTTTTAATAAGAAAAAAGCTGGGTTATATGAAGAAAAAGATAAATAAAGTATAATCTAATGTTCATCTGATGATGCACCGTATAAGTCTGATATCGAAACATTAATTTTTTTCCTTTTCCTTCCGTACACGACAAAGAGGTTCACCAAGAAGATGAGAAAGAGACTTGACTTTATTAGCTAATGATTATGTGTTTCACGCTAACAAGAAGAGGCATGGCTATTATCTAAAATGACATAAAAAAATATACGACTGCAATATACAAAAACGTAACTTATTAATAAAGTCGATGCGCATTTTCTAATTCACGTCTAATTCACGCTTATATTGGCGAAAGTCTTCTATACTTTCGCCAACTGGCGAAAATTCATGAAGTGTATTGGCGAAAGTGCAGTAGACATTCGCAAACTGGCGATATTCCAGTGTGTCTATTGGCGAAAGTGTAGTGGAGTTTCGCCATTGGCGAAAGTTTTATTGGTGAAGATCCTAAATCCCATTATGATGCACGATTTCTGATCCCTAGTAAATCCATATGTACGTCTGTTTGTATTTTGAATCATATATCAAAAGATGCAGAATTCAATGGCCTTATAGAATCTAAATTCATTTTTTTGGGGTGGCAGCACTCAGCAAAGTTAGAAGCAAATTATTGGAAGGATGTCACTCATAAATCATAGACCTCCTTCCTTGTGAAAGCTCGACCGATTACTAAAAGTTACTGTAATGACTATTAATATAGCTCATTTTGGAAAGAATTCTTTTGTGCATCTTTTGAGACCCTTCCCGACTAAAAGGCAATGAGAAATAAGAATATTTCAAAATATCATCAAAATTTTAGAAAGCCCTTTTTTTTGAAATTTTTATGGTGTAACTCTAAAAAATGAAGACTTCTGACATTTCGCATTCTTCTCTTGGTACATTAGAAAAATCTATTATTTTGGATTTAGGAGTTTTACGATATGATCTGCCATTTGAACTAAAAAAATGCAAAAACAATTTGGTGGCGAATGTCTTGATAGTTGCCCTGACAGAATCTCTCTTAAGTGTTCAACAACAATTTTAATCAGTCTAATTAAACTCAACAGCTAGATTAAGAACTTAATTAAATCTTGGTTCTGAGACTGATATTCGATGATGAACTCGAATATATTAGGTCGATAAAAGTTAGTGTAATCACAATCTTTTGAATTTTGTGGAATTCATAAAAAAAATGTAAGTGTAGGTTATCAGGCGAAGATTGTCAACTCCCTACTTTCTCTTACAGAGACGCTCGATTACAGACACTCCTCTATTACAGATAGCGCCCTATTACAGGCATGCGTGATCTAATACATAGTTGTTGTGGTTTACAATCGTCTTACGTCACCTAAAGTTTTGCTACAAACATATATCAATATAACTATAGTGATAACAACGGAACAATTTTACAGTGAAATACTTACTAGTTTTATGAATATGTGAGTTCTATATTTTAGTTTTTAAGGAGCTGCGCTGAAAAGCTTATTTGGCGTAGTATCAATTTTTTTTCAAGAGAATTTGTATTTGTACGGCTTCAATAGCAAAAGATCGATGATCTAAAAATAAGAACTACCTAGGCAGAATCAGCTTCGCAAGCTATATGAATCATGTGTATATAATTCAACCAAAATGTATTCTCTAATAAACTTATATCGCAGCTATTTATGATTTACGTATTTTTTATATTGTAGATGATGTCTGGGGAGTCATTGATTCACGTATGGAAACCAATTTTCCCGATATCGGTAATATAACCACCGTTGAATCGCCTATGGGCATATGTATGGCCATAGGACGAGGAGATGACCTTGTTCGGTTTTATGTTCCGCTGTGTGATATCCAACGTGACAACACGAAAGAACGTATTGATCGAATGAAGATAAGCAAAGAGATGATCATGAAATCGGCATGCAAGATATTTGCGTCATACAAGCTCAATTTCCGTCACATTGAGTGGTGGACAGTTTACGTAGTAGGTCAACGCTGTGCCAGCAACTTTGTCAATAAAGATGAGCTCATATTTATTGCCGGTGATGCGTGTCATACACATTCGCCTAAAGGTGGACAAGGCATGAATGCAGCAATGAACGATACTCACAATCTAGCATGGAAACTTGCCATGGTCATCAAAGGTCTCGCTTATCCCGATATCATCAAGACGTACGAGTTTGAGCGACGTAATTTTGCCAAGCAACTCATCGAATTCGATAGCGAATATGCTCAGATCTTCTCCAATAAACATGCACAGAATGTCGTGGAGAATGGTGTTGCGGATGAAACGTATCGTAATGCTCTTGAGAAATTCGACAACTTCATTAGTGGGTTTGCTATTCAATATGAATCATCCCTTATCACTGTACAATCTGTGGAAAGTCAAATGCTTGCAGAAGGATTACCTATTGGCAAGAGTTTCATATCTCAAATTGTCGTTCGCCATGCCGATGCTCGACCCTTCCATCTACATGATCAAATGCCAACGGATCTCCGCTTTCGAGTGTTGATTTTCGCTGGTGATTGTCTCCTCTCATCTCAACTCAAGAAGATTGAGGAAGTTGCTGCAGCATTGCAAGCATTAGCCAAGCGCTATACAGCAGTGAATGACACTTACGATGATGTTATAGACTTCATCACAGTGTCTTCGAATTCACATGCTGCATACGAGAAAGAATCACTACCGATTTTCCTTTTTCAGAACAAGTGGAAAGTTTTTTGTGATGAAGTCGCAATCGATGGGGTATGTATTCTTTCGTGTTCAGTATTCTTACTTTCAAGATCTGTAGTCTTAGCAAATCAGGACAATTTCAGATTTTCAATCTAACAATAAGTCTGGATAAGGCATGCATAACTTGATAGTTGCAGATAGTTTGATGTCTCTTGTGCATAACATGTGGACTTACGACTGGTTTCTCTAATTTTCATATGAAAGTGCCTTCGAAACTAGGGGTGGGAAGTTTACTTTACTTGTTAGTGACGTTATCAAAGTAAAGTAACTACAATAGTTATTAAGTTACACATACAAAGTAAGTACCGCAGTTTCGTCGTTGCTACTATAAGTAACTACCAGAATTACTATCTACAAGTAACTATGTAAGTACGGTAGTTACTTTTTGCATGTAACTCAGTAACTATTGTAGTTACTTCACTCTGGTGACATAACTAAAGGTAAAGTAAATCTCCTATCCATAGAAGGCACTGATTTTGTAACCCTTAATCGCACATAATAGTTTTTCAAAGTTTCAGTATTTTGAGAAGAAAAACCTTCGTTTAAGGTACGATTTTTACACGTTCACAATAAGCCTGATGATTATCTCTGCTCTAAGGTTTGAATTGAAATTTCATAATTTGATTGGTGAGGATATGAGTTCTGGATGAGAATGTGAGAATAGACTATATTACTGTTACATTAACATCTACACTCATACCCAGCTGCGATCAACCTTATTTAGTAGCAATTATCACTTAAAGGGTGAGCCAAAAGTTTTGGTCGTTCTCAGAAAAATTGCTTGTTCTCCCTTATAGGAAATCGAAATTTGCTCAAAATTGGAGCAATAATCCCTTATCATACGACAAATATTACCCTAAACTGTCAAGCCTGTAGTATTTATTACAAGGAAGATATATAGAAAATACGATGATGAAAAAAAATTTTTTTTTCAAAAAATCGAAATAGAACATGTTAATATGAAAAAAGGAGGAAGTAGGAAGTAGAATAGTTCTGGTTACTCTTGGTCTTCCTGTTCTTTTTTTTGCTTCAATAGTACCTCTTTTTATTGTATAATTTACATAACGAATAAGGGTTTGTCTTGTTCATGATGGTGGACAATCACTGTTTATTAATTCATTGGCAATATCACTTGACGACTAATTTTGATGTAATTCATGCGCAATTAAAATTTGTTTCCGAAGTTTTTCATATTTTTGAGTTCGAGGCATTAATGTATAGTGGGAATGATTGGATTAAAGATAAACGTCAAAAGCAAACGTAAGAAATCAGTTTTAAAATGGTAAATTATTAAAAAAAGTTGATTGAAAATGAATGATGATCATTAATGATATATAAATATATATTCAATCAGAATCAGACATAATTAAATATATATATACTACAGACATTTAGTTAGTCATCAAACGTGATTTGATTTGTGAAAACTGTATCAATACTTTTTTTATTCTATTTCTCATTTCCTCCTGTTTTCATATTAACATGTTCTATTTCGATTTTTTGAAAAAAACAATTTTTTTTCATCATCGTATTTTCTATATATCTTCCTTGTAACAAATACTACAGGCTTGACAGTTTAGGGTAATATTCGTCGTATGATAAAGGATTATTGCTCCAATTTTGAGCAAATTTGGATTTACTATAAGGGAGAACGAGCAATTTTTCTGAGAACGACCAAAACTTTTGGCTCACCCTTCAAGAATCTTTACAACAGTCTAAAGGAAAATTGAAAGTTTATTTCAATATAGTTTTAAACTATTCAAACACATTAACTATTTCATACTATCCAAATATAGCATGCGAGTTTAAGATCTAAAATTGCTTTTGTAATCAACATATCTAGAAACTATCTAGTCTTTTCAGAATTATTAAGATAATGTACGTGTTCTTACAGAGTGGTGGCAATGCATATACTTGCTACAAGATTGACAAAACCACTGGTGCCCTTGTTGTGATCCGCCCAGATGGATATACTGCACAGATTGCTCATGTATCTTTTGCTGGTGTCAAGAAGATCGAGAACTACTTTGCAAACATCCTCATTCCACAGAAATAAGTACTTCGATGGACTGAAATCTTTGATCTCTATATCATATTCTTTATATTGGTATCATATTTTTATCAATGTTCGTAGTTTGCATCGATTATAGCTAACTAAATAAAGAGTAATGCTTGTGCAATGTGTAGTTCACTCATTTCAAGTATTTGGACGCAGATACATATGAGGAATGTAAACCTTTTATCTATATCACGCTTTGAACCAGTAGAGATTTTTCGATCAGTCGGTGCAACCCTGTCAATCAGGCCGGACTGACTGGTTGAAATTCTTGACTTGACCGGCAACATACCTGCCGATTCAATTACATAACAAAACTGACGAAAATCACTGTTTCCTATATCAATTAGCTAAATACATTCTAAAAAAATTCGTTCTCTGGAAAATTGAAACTAGCTCGGAAATCCTTTCTTCTTTCTAAGGAGGATTTCCGATCACATAAAGCATTCTCAAAAATATTTTCTTGGTTTCAAAAATCTCGGGAAACTTTAGGGTTTCGGAAGTATCGAATTCGATACCTGTAAAGCGTTCTAGAAAAGCTTTTTTATTGCTGTCAAGAACCAAATTAGTATCTTTTAGAACCGTTAAGGTATTTTAGAAAATCGATTTATCCAAAAGAATACTTTTGGTACCTGAAGAGCATCCGAGAATACTTTTTCTATTTCCAAACTATTTTATCGGAAACCTAAAGGGCCCTAGGGAGAATTTTTGATGTTTCAGCGCAAGATCCTTGAGAGATATGATCAAGGTCCTGCGACGATTCGCTATTTTTTCCTGAGGAAACGACAAATCCTGAAAGAAATGTGTCGGTATTGTTTTCAAGGACCTTGTCAAGATTCAAAACAAGATTTTAAATTGACCATCTGGACAAGATTGCATGTCAATAAGATCTACTTGACCACTAGAATTAAAATCGTTTGAAAGAATCGGTTGTATAACTAATTTAGATGAATTTTTTGGTTTTGTACGTTTAATTTTACATTCACTACATATAGAAATAAATAATTTAACTTGTCTTTCGGTAACATTAGCACATCTTTTCTTAATCTCTTTTAAAGTATATTTAATACCACGATGACCTATATTTGAATGAGCGATTCTAATTATATCAAAAATCTCATTAATCGGAACATAATATTTAATTGAAGTATCTTCAGACTCATTAGTTTTTTTCACTAATTTATCTTGACTACCAAGATTATTTATATCATACGTTTTTAATAATGATATTTCTTGATCATTTCTCTTAGCATGACTTTTTAACTTCGCATTATTTATTAATTCAATTGTTTGATTATATCGTTCTAATGTGAAAACTGGATTATTTAATGAGTCATTTTTCATTGCTAATATTTTGGCAATAAAATCATTTTTTGATTTAATAGTATTACTAACTGTTGTTGTTATTAACGTTTCGGAAGATGTTGTAATAGACGAGGTAGTAATTTTCTATATGAACATATTTGATTTCGTTCTCAATATATTTTCATTTACTTACTTGTGCAGGTGGTAAAATAGATGATGGTATCATTTTGTGAAGCTTCAATTGCAATAATGAATACGTTTTACTTTGACAAAATACTTTCAACGAATCTTTTATATATATCTTTATATTATATTTATGTCTTACATATGCTAATATTTTCCTCAGATTATAATCCAATTACTTTTATCACTAATTGTTTCAAGTGTCCCTTTTTAGAATTATGTTTAGACAATAAATTTATTTATAGTTAAATATGATTAATCAAAAAGAAATATGAAAACAACAAAAATTTAATAGATATTGATATCTTCAGTAGCTTTATTAATGTTCTACAAAGCTTAGATTTTGCCAGTTGTTTATGTCAGATTGAAAACGTACAAATACTATGAAAAATATATTTTATTATCCGAAAATGATTTCTACAATCTAGAAACTATATTTCAATAAATATCATTCTATATGTTATTAAATAAGAAAATAGTTATTAAAGATAATATTGATAAAATACGTTGATTTCTTGATATTAAATGTTGATTAAATCATTCACAGTAACTTCGGCAAAGTATGTTTGTCGAAGTTATAACTTCGGCTAAAATAGTTGTCGAAGTTATAACTTCGACAATATCGTTTGCCGAAGTTACAACTTCGGCAAAAGGTGTAACTTCGGCACGACATATACATAGCTCGTCGACTATGTACACTTGTGTGGATATAGCCAATTGACTATATCCACAGAAACGATTATAGCTGATTGA
>JAJEKB010019790.1:0-20978 GCA_022393335.1 Macrotrachela quadricornifera
AATCGTTACCTGAACGACAATATACAATCGCAAATCATTGATAATTTCGAAAAAAGTTACGGTTCGAATTCGTCTATATGGTGGTATTCACATCAACGTTTCCTCTATTCACAACTCAATCAAGCTCTAAGAACTATGAACATTGATAGTTTGATCCATATGGGCTTCTTCCTACGCGATCTGCATCAACAGATCAAACAGTTGCACGAACAACAGTTGACTACTCGAGATCCCTTCGTTGTCTATCGAGGTCAAGGAATACCTAAGAGCGAGTTCGAGCAATTGTGCAACAGCAAAGGTGGTCTCTTATCCTTCAATAATTTTCTATCAACCAGTACCGATAAACAAGTATCATTGATGTTCTGTCCTAATCCTCCACAAAATCCGAATATAATTCCAATTCTCTTCGAAATGAAAATTGATCCTACCTTAGTATCGACTCCATTTGCTCGAATCCACCATTTGAGTAAGTTTCCAGACGAAAAAGAGATCTTATTCTCGATGCATTCCGTATTCCGAATTGGTAAAATCAAGCAAGACAATAATTCACTTTGCCAGGTGGAATTGAAATTGACTACGCAAGACGATCAAGAGCTCAGACAACTTACTGAACACATACGAGATGAAACATCTGGGTCAACAGGATGGTATCGATTAGGTCAGTTAATGATTAGAATGGGAAACTTTGAAAAGGCTGAGGAATTCTACAAAACACTAATTGAAAAGAAATCAGACAATAGTGAAAAAACACATTCTCATCTCTATCAACAGCTTGGATTGATACAAATCGATCAAGGACATTTTGAAGATGCACTTCATCTATATCAAGAAAGCAATAAAACGTCAAGGACATCGGGCTCTTCAGAAGTGCGCCATGATCCTTCGCATTATAGCAATATGGGTATGGTATACTATAACATGCGAGATTATCCGAAAGCACTGGAATTCTACCAAAAATCACTTGAAATCCAAGAAAAGCAAAATTGTTCGAATTATCTCGCTTTAGGTACAATATGCAGCAACATCGCTTTGGTTTATCAGCATGTTGAAGACGGGTCGAAAAAATACCAATTCCTTGACAAAGCCATTGACTTCTATAAAAAAGCTATGAACACTGGAAGAGGACATCACAATCTGTCATTCAATCATTCACAACTACCCAACGACTTGTTCAATGTCGTTCTCTTGCATGAGAATCAGAAAGAATACTTGAACGTTCTTGATTTCTATCAATACTCATTAACAATACTATACAAATCTTCCCATTCCTACGAACGTCTGTCAGCTCTTTCTGATATCTTTAGGGAACTTGGTTCGCTATATAAGAATAAGGGCATGTACAATAGAGCACTCCAATACTATGAAGAAGCACTTATCAGTCTACAGCATGATCTGCCTTCGAATCATCCCACTATCGCTCTTGCCTACAATAATATGGGCTCAGTGCAACAAAAAACAGGAAACTATTCGAAAGCATACGAATTCTACCAAAAGTCACTTGGAATTCAATATAAATCTCTTCCTGCTAATCATCTGGATATTGCTACCACATATAGCAATATCGCATCCATGTATGATGAACTCGGACAGAAAGCAGAAACATACCAGTTACAGCAAAAGTTACTTCAAATTCAATACGGGTCTCCTCCAACGCACAATATACAAATGCCTATTTTGCATACTCTAATTAGTTTGATTCTTCAAAGAATTCCACATTACCACATAGCACTCATGTTCTATAAAAGAACGCTGGCAATTCAACAAACATCCCTTCCTCCACATCATCCGTACTTAGCTGCAACCTATAGGAATATTGCTTCACTGTATTTGAACACTGCACATTTCTCGAAAGCAATCGAGTTTTATAAGATGACCCTAGCAATCCAACAAAAAAATAATCCAAATCATCCGGATATCTGCCATATATACAATGGTATTGGTTTGGTATATAAGAAAATGGGAGACAATTTAGAAGCACTCGCATATTTTGAGAAGGCGTTGACGATCCAAGAACAATCTCCATCAAGATATCATCCAAATCTTGCTTTGACATACCGTAATATTGGTTCGGTACATCAAAACATGAGTGACAACTCCGAAGCACTCAATTTTTATCGCAAGGCTCTTACAATTCAACAGAACCGTGAGTTCCACGAAGATTCAGATTTAGCGGCTACATACAACGATATTGCTTCGATTTATCACAACATGGGAGAGAATTCTAGAGCGTCCGAATTTTATCGTAAAGCCCTCGCAAGCCAACAAATCGGCGAGTTCCAAGACGATTCAACTTTGGAGAATACAAGCAGCTATATTGGTTCAATCATTCGTAACACGGAGGATGACTTTAGAAGATCGAGATCTTTTGGACGAATGTCACCATACTTACCAAACTACCAATCTTCAACTGATCGATCTTCCACTAGTGCATACACCAAAATTTACACGGTGTATCAGGACATTAAGAATTACTTTCAAGCGCTCGAATCTTATGAAAAATCACTTGTAATCGAACGAGAATCACTTCTAGAAAACAGTCCACATTTCGTGACTAAGCTCAGCAATATTGCTGCAGTGTACAAGAACCTAGGAAACAATACAAAAGCACTTGAATTCTATGAAAAGATACTAACAATTCAACAAAATTTTCTCTCCAACAACCATCCAGACCTGATTACTACTTATCGCAATATTGGTACAGTGTATCAGAACATGGGAGAAAATTCGAAAGCACTGGAATTTTATGAAAAGACACTTGCCATTCAGCAAGGATCTCTCTCTCTAAATCATTTCGATGTCGCGACAATACTAAGCAAGATCGGTTCTGTATACCAAAACATGAGCGACGATGTAAAAGCGCTCGAATTTTATGACAAGACATTCGCAATTCAACAAAAATCTCTTCGGAACAACCATCCCAATTTAGCGACTACCTACAACAACATTGGTACAGTATATCAACACATACGAAACAACGTAAAAGCACTCGAATTTTATGAAAAGGCACTCACAATCCAAAAAGATTGTTTACCCAGAAATCATCCAGCTTTGGCGACTACTCTCAGTAGTATTGGTGCAGTGTATCAGATGATGGAAGACGAGTGGAAAGCGTTGGAGTTTTATCAACAGATACTCGCCATGATAACAACAAATCTGTCTAAATATGATCCAACTTTGGCTACAACCTATAACTATATTGGTGCAGTGTATTCCGATATGGGAGATAATTCCGAATCACTCGAATTTTATCGCAAGGCACTTACAATTCAACAAGAATCACTCTCCAGTAGCCATCCAGATTTGGAGAATACCTTCAGTGATATTGGCACAATGTATACACTCATGGGATACGAGTCGAAAGCACTCCATTTCAATAAGAAGGCAACTGTCATCAGAGAAAAATGGCGTCCTGAAAGCGATTCGGTGACGTACGTCTAGTTTTTTGTTGTTAAAACGTCTAATGTATTAATTAATGGAAAAATAAAATATGTTTAATTTGAAAAAGCTTCACTGAAGGTGAGTGGAGCTAACATAAGGTAATGTTTTGTCTGAGGAATGAGACTGTTCAGATGTGGGTGGGTGAAAGTGAATCAAGCTACCATGGCACGTGTTTCGATCTTGCTTAAGAGTTTTATCAAATGGCTTGAGGGTGATGGTAAGTTCCACTAGAGTTATTTTAAGCATCTTACGACAATTGTTTCGAATAGGACTTAATTCATTCATTGTCAGGTAAGTTTAGAATAAAACATTCTACAAAAAAATAAAACGCGAAAAGAACAAAATGTCAAAATTTATATGAAAGGATGGAGGACGTTTTAGGTACATTTCGGTCCAATTAAAAAGTCAAAATAGTTTCCGATGAAACTTTCAGCAAATGTTCAACATAGTTATAGTGGTCATTCCTAAAAATTTCAGCGTGATCGGTTCAACACTTTCTTCATTTCACTAATGAGGTACGCAGTATCGAAAAGAGGTAAAAAGACAACTTAAGAGAGAATCCGTAAGAAAACTGCCTAATATGAGAAACACTGTCATATCGCAACTTTTAAAAACACGATTTAGTTTCATAAGATGAAAGATCATATTCCCATTAATTCTTATAGAGTTGTAAAGATAATATATGATGTGTTCCTATAGTATAGAGTCAAAATATTGGAATTTTCATTTTGATGGTATTTCATCAATTTATCTTGTAACACTTATACATAATTTTTATTGTAATATCTCAAAAAGATAGAGAAAATTTTGCTCTATCAAACAGTTCATAAAGATATTAGCGTCATACCTTCTCAGATGCGCTGAATCTCGATATATTGAGTAGTTAGCTACTTACAAATCGAGTTTGGACGCAGTATTTTATGCAAAAGAGTAGCAAGAATGACTTGTTCTACTTTTTTTTTGACTCTAGATTTTGAAAGAGCATCAAAAACTGCAATGAATGCTGTATGTTTCATCTTAATAACTTATTGATTTGATATTTCATTTTTCGGCGAAACCCTATCGACCATACAGATTAATAGATTTTTCTGATGTTTTTTCACTAGTATTTAGCAAATATCGATCGAAAAAAGTCGGGATGTAGTCAAAAATAATAACATAGTTGAAATCAGCATCAAAAACTGCGTAGATTTATATAGGTTTCAGAGTATTTTTATCAAATTTTTGTTCTCGAAAAAAATTACTTGGGATCCTCTGAAGGTCCAGTCAAAATATGCGATTAACTACAAAATCATTTTTATTCCTTCGATTATTTCAGTCATGTACCCTTATATGTTCTACTAGCTTTTTATAACTTCAGAACTTGTTTTTCGTTGTTCAAATAACTTTGTGATTAAATGTATATTTTGACTGGATCCTAAGGAAGACACCCGGTCAATATTTTCGAGAAAAAAAGTTGATAAAAACTACTCTGAAGTATATATGAGTCGATGCAGTTTTTGACTGCATCCCGACTTTTTTCGATCGATATTTGCTAAATACTCGTAAAAAAACACCAGAAAAATCTATTAATCTGTGTGGTCGATAGGGTTTCGCCGAAAAATGAAATATCAAATCAATGAGTTATCAAGATGAAACATACAGCATTCAATACAGTTTTTGATGCTCTTTCAAAATCTAGAGTCAAAAAAATAGAACAAGTCACTTTTGATAATCTTTTACATAAAATACTGGGACCGAACTCGATTTTTAAGTAGCTAACTACTCAATATAACGAGATTCAGCGCACCTGAGAAGGTATGACGCAAATATCTTTATGAACTGTTTGATAGAGCAAAATTTTCTCTATCTTTTTGAGATATTACAATAAAAATTATATGTAAGTGTTGGAGGAGAAATTGATAAAATACCACTAAAATGTAAATTCCAATATTTTGACTTACTAACATGGGAACACATCATAGTGTTATTTTTACAACTCTATAAGAATTAATGGGAATAAGCTGAAATTTTGGATTTGTAGGTTTTCAAATATGATCTTTCATCTTATGAAACTAAATCGTGTTTTTAAAATTTGTCATATGTCCATGTTTCTCATATTAGGCAGTTTTCTCACGGTCTCTCTTAATTACATCATTTCGTAACCCGTCAAGAACTCTACAAAACTGTTATATAAGAAATCCTTTTGTAAATACTTCAGGTAGATATCCAGGACCACAATGAACTGTGACTGATCATGCTTTAGTACATGAAGATTCTTCAGTAAATTGATCCTAGTCTCTGTAAAACCTTATGAAAACAAGATTTACACTGTACCATTCGATGCGCCCTGTCTTGCTCTATAACATGATATATTTGGTTTCTCAATTCTGAATAGATTACCTTATTCAACGGGGTCCTTTGTGGTACAGGTGTACTCTCATTTATAGCACGTGCTTTTATAGCTTGCTTGAACGTTCAAATTCGTATTTCTTCAGGTTCACATAGATGACAATGATCATCTTTAAAGGGGGCTCCCCCTCAAAAACGAACTTTGTCATTTCTCATCTGATTTCGACGAAAATTTCAGAGAACGTTAGTCTTTACTAGGGAAGACTGTGGTTAGAATATCACCCCAAACCTCTGAGAAACGAATGAGTTACAGTCAAATTATTGGTCAAAAGTACTCTTTACGCGGGCAAGGATTTCGATATAAGGATATTAGCTAATCATGTCGGGCTGGTTTTTAACTTGTAGAATGACTTCAGGGCTAGATCCTCCCAGGCTCCGATTTTTGAATTTCCCTTTGTTTGTTTTTTAAAAACACTTTCTCGGAAAATGTTCAAATTCAAAGCGCTCATCCAAATGAAATATCTAGGTTTTTATTTCAGCAAAAGAGAAATTCAAAAATCGGAGCCTGGGAGGATCTAGCCCCTAACTGTTCTCTATTCAACAAAAAAAAATTATCACTTCTACATTGAGTGGTTATTAAAAAATCCTTGCCCGCGTAAGCAGTATGGTCGAAAAACTTGATTTTCAGAAGAACGATAAAAAGATAAAAATGGCATGTTCTCAGGATTTTGTCCATTTTGCCAGCGAAAGGTGCATTTATAAAATCAGCTGTATTTTACAGATTGTAGAGCTTTTCACGCTGCATATTGTGGTATATTTTGTTTTTCAATACAGGGTATTAAAATAGAAAAGCAATGTCTTTCATATACTGGGAAGCTTTCAAAAATCCCGAAAATATTTCAGAAAACACGGTAGTAGGACTGCAATCTTTCTTGATAAGTTTGTTAAACCTGGCCTTTTTGGAAGAAGGTATATATATTCTGAAAGAGGAGATTTCGGCGCATATTTCTATGACAAAAACTCAATTTCAACTTTTCCTCGAAAAATCGACTTTTCTGAGGTGGGGGGGGGGCCCTTAATGTTTAAGACAACATCATTAAGATCAATGTGTGCAGTAACAGCACATTATGGAATGAAACATCGATGATATTTTTTTGGACTCGTCGTTTTATTCAATTTGACGGTGAAATTATATCTATATTCAACATTTTCTTACATTTTTAAGAAATAATAAATGAAACTGTCTGAGAAAGAGTAGTCATAATATGTGATATTGTACAATTGCAAGATTGTTTATTGAGTTAAATGATATAGGAGCCACTAGGAGAAGCCATTAACACAGACATCGATGTATCACAAGAAACTAGCAATTGTATATAGGAGATGATGAGCACATTGCAGATGGTCTTATCCCAACACATAAGGAAGAAATATCTGAGAGATCATATGAAGAAAAAAAACCTATCACTGACCAGGAAGGAAAGAAGAAAGGAAAAGTACATCATATAGAAGAACATTCAAAATTGAAGGATAATAACAGTAAGATGCGTCACTTCCTAACATATATCTGAAACGAATAAAAATCAATTAAAATATTGTCACTGAAAGAATAAAGACGAATGCCAACACAAGCCAATTAAAACAGAAATGATTTAATTATTCTATTATATCGGTCATGTATGATAATTCTTCTCCTTTCGATATTTTTCCTTCTTTTCTTCGACATTTATCATTTGGACGTTTTTTTTTCTTCCTTTTTCCATCATACCCTTCTAGCGACTGACTAATAATAAAAATAACTATGCCCCATAAGCTTATTGCCCGTTGGGGCCAGCTAGGATTAATATTAGGATCCACACGTAGTCGGTTTCTCTTGCATTTTTCTTTCTACGAACGTCAACATCTGCACGTCTTGCATACACATTAATCATATATTCAGCCTGCTACGAATGATGACGGCCGACTGCACTTATATAAACTTTGTCATTCTGTTCTTCGTGTCTAGATATGATTGGTTATTTAAGGTGAACAGAGGCTGAAAAACTTATAATTATTCTTTCTTGGATAGAGGGCATTGAATACTTTCATTTGTATATATATATATATATATGTGTGATTGCATTTTATGTAAGTAGTATTGTTACATAAAATGAAAAAGGCTACTTTTCTTAATATTGTCCTTTTACTGTGTTCGATTTGGTCGAAAACTAATTCACAAGTCGAACAAACCATAGACTCAAACAGTTGTGATCATAACAATTGTGAAAAATTGGAGAATCAATCAGATTTGTCTTATGTTGAGGATGTTGAGCATATTGTGAATGAAGAAGTCTCACCAAATGCAAATCCAAACATTCCGATGAGGTAAACAGTTTATTATGATTTTGAAAAGCTTTTCACTCAGGCACATATTCAAAAAATTTTTTTCAAAAGGTATCACAGTATCAAAAACCTAGTTTTGTACTGGTAAAATTTAATTATCTTCATTCTTCCTTCAATTTTGCATTCTTAAAAAAAAAGATCAATTGTCCGATGGAGAAAATTGACAATTTCTCTTTTAACTCATGTTAAACAAAATAGAAAAGAACAGAATTGAGCATTTGAAAAAATTTTTCGTATTTAGAAACGAACAGCATCTTTCGACCACAAATATAGATACTGCTTTTAGAAACAGATCTTTTTAGTCTACTCTTTTAACAAAGAGTCGTTTTGTCGTGGTTTCTGAATAGCATTGAAGATATAACGGAAAAATAAATCTTTCTGCCACTTCAGTGGATATGTCAAGTAATCTGAAAAGTGAAAAATTCGGAAAAAGACAAATTCAGAGAATGAGAAATCTGGAAAAGACAAAAGCCGAAAAAGAAGACATTCGTAAAATAAATAAAATATTTCGAAAGTCTTCATAGCGGAGGATAAAGAAGAGTATGATTGCTTGTTATCTATCTTTGCTGTTTTCTATCGTCCATCGAATACTAGCCATTTGTATTCCAATGTGTATGTACTGCAGTTACACTAAGAATCCATCCTTCTCTTCCCATTTCTCGTTATTAATGTGTTGTGTCTTGTTATGAAGATGTATCACCGTCTGTTGTTTTTACTTTTTGTATCCTCTTCTTATGATGACCATCTCTTATCCAACACACTCTTTTGTGAGGGTATCGACGACATAGAAACAAGTCGATAATTTTGACACTCATTTCTACAACGATGACGTCAATCGTGCCGAGCTTCTCGACGGATTCTCACTATTTATGGTTTCAAAGAAATAAACTTCTTATCAGATTGTCTGTCATGTCTTCTGTGATTAAAGAACGTGAAATAAATTTTTTCTTGACAACATCACTTCAGCTACTAGAGTAGGGATCGGTTGGAATTTTTCTTTAACTGAACCCAATTCGGTTTTCCGAAAAAAAATAACTTCAATGCATTAGTTTTCATGCGTGTTCACGCTCGATAAATGTGCTCACTGATATTTTCAGAATGTGCACCTATTTTTTTTTCTTTCTGCTATTTGTATCATCGCATGGTAGGTGTTTTATCACATCGAACCGAATGGTTGTTCGAGTCTGTCTTGCTCTGCATTACACGTATTGTGCGGTCACAACGAAATAACGAAGAAAAGTTCTATTTTTTTTACACTCTTTTCATAGTACTATCTTTTATTCTATCTTTTCATTTGCATGTAGGATGAGGATGTAAGTCAACAAAGGAAAACAAAATATAGACATGCCTTAGAGAGTTTAAACAATAGGATCAAAATATAGCATCTGAAATGATATTTAGAATGTCAATAGTAAATGCTTATTTGACTGACAAAGAAAATTATGACACAAGCCGTATGACGATACTATAGTATCATGAAAGTCTCATGCGATGCTTATTTCTTAGTGTACCATTCGAGAATCTAAAATCTGGTCCGAGAGAACGTTCAGCAAGTCGAATGAAGCGCAAACTCACTGATCATGAGTTCAAAGAGATAGAAGATACTGACTCCGATGCCTGAAGACGTTGTGCTGGCTGTTACGTGAAAATTAGACCATAAAAATGAAAGGAAACAAATAATGCGACAGTAAAGAAAGTAAAAACATTCTGTTCAGATTGTGACAAACGAGAAACATCATGATATGCAATAAATAGTTCAAACAATAGCAAGACAAAATACATACTCTGAAAAACTAGGTGTCATACGAAATCCTTTTTATGCTAAAAAGAATTTCAGAATTTACAACCGATTCAAAACCTTAGGGTACTATTGTATGAAACTAACAAAAAGGTTTCGAATCGGTTGCAAATCCCGAAATTCCTTTTTTAGCATAGAAAGGGTTTCGCATCCTACCTTATTTTTCAATGTAATAGAATACGTGTAAACTTGTGATCGAAAAAACAACAAGGAAAAAACTATTTGCTCTTCACTTTCTTCTGAAAATGTGGTGGGTCTCACCAGTACGACTCATCGCCGTGAAAGGATTAATCAAAAGTAATATTTTGAAAGAAAATATAAAACAATTTTACATTAATTCAAATTAACTTTGTTTGATTGATGAAATGTTTATTGATACATAACAACTCACTGAGCTGCAATAAAATAAAAATAATGTCGATTCTTTGCAACCAAACCGAATATAGTCAACTGAATTTTTCAAAAAAAATGTCAGTCGAATCGGTTGCATTTCTAACAGCTACTGACACAAACCGTGACAATGACTAAATTTGAAAAATCTTCGTGATCGTGGCTGTAGTCATGACCAATGATTTACGAAAACTAGTAATAGGGCAAGTATGAAATTTTAGCTTCCTCAAAAGGTGTTAGGATTCAGAAAAACTCTTTAAAATTTTGTAAATAATGACTGCAGTCAGTCAAATTCCTTGCATGCGAACAGAGTATAATAAGCAAAAACAATTCAGTAGATATGGCGTTTTTACATACCTACTATATAGTAAAGATCTTTATTGCTATACAATATATTTATTTTGTATTACGTTTGCTCATGAAGACCAAAAATATGCATAGAAAAAGTCCTAAATTTCCATAATGAATATACAAAGGGGAATTCTTAAGAGTAAAGGTTTCAAAAGAATCATTTGATATCTTGAATGAATTGTTGCTGAGTACCAACAAGTTTCACTTGAACAGAAATCTAACCTAAATGTTTCATACAGTTTTCTACATTTTCTTTGAAATCTTTAGCATTCTAGAAACGTCTTTTACTCTCACCCTGTTAAGATAATAACGCAGGTAGTATATGAATTCTAATACTTGAATTTCAGCGATGTTATTGATGAACTTGTATGGTCAGGTGAGCCTATTCATCAGTCAACTCGAGATGACAATTTGGATTTACGGAACATTCCAACACTTCGAATCAATTCAGAAAGCGAAGCATTTGTGCCTCTTCGCGATGTTTCTGTCGAAGCTTGGATTAATACATTTGCTGCTGATGTCACTTTGACACAAACATTTATCAATTTAGAAAATAAATCAATCGAAGCTATTTATGTCTTTCCAATCGAGGTATTATAATGTATTTGAAATATATATTTATAATGAACAAATCAAAAGTTCTAAAAGATATTTGTCATAATAAGTCTATTAGAAAAAATTGAAAAGTCAGAAATTTATTTTTATCATAATTGGTCAAAGAGAATTTTAGATAGCAGAAGACGTTACAAAAGATTATAGGATATTCAGATTTCAAATTCCGAAATGAAATAAAACGCATAAATTCTTCTAATCAAAATTCGAATTATTTGAATTGATATTCTCTTCGAAGGAAAATGCCGCTATTTATGCTTTGACAGCTCAAATTGATGATCGTCTAATTACAGCCAAAATCAAAGAGAAGAAAATGGCTGAAGCCGAATATGATGAAGCAATTGGACATGGTCAAACAGCAACCCTATTACGTCAGAACGAGAGAACATTGGATACATTTATGGTAGATCACCGTATTTTCTTGTGACCTATCTATTGTATAATGAATACTGGTTTCTATTTAGATGAATATTGGAGCTCTCGCACCGGGTAAAGAATGTCAAATAATGATTCAATATGTGACAGAATTGGATTTGATTGATGGAAAGTCCATTCGATTCGTTGTTCCTTCTACAATAGCTCCACGATACAATCGAACATTAGGTCACTTACAATCACCTGCTGAAACAAAAGCGAAATATGTTCAAAATACTCCGTATTCCATATCATTTCAAATTCATGTTGAACGAAGTAAGCTTTGCCGGTCTATATTCTTCAACTGACAGGCGTATTTGAAGTAATATCATCAGTAAAAGTTATATTGACGTGTTAAGTTACCCACTCTTTACCTATATCAATGTTGTCAATCGACGCGTAACTCTAATAATTGAAAAATTGAAAAACAAGCATGCAGAAAAAATTTTGCTAATTCTTTCCCAAAAATACAGAATTAAACTATGTTTCCTCGAACAAGTTTTAAAGTAAAATCAAAAACTGTCTGATCTTTTGTTTTAGAGACAATTAATTCTGGGAGATGTTGATTCATTGCGTTTTCTGAAAAGCATGAACGCCTTTGGCGTTAGAAGTACCGGGAAAATTTTTCGAATTTTATAGAAAATTGATCTTATTTCTTACAAGAACACAAAGTGAATCAGAGTATTTTTATTAAGCACGATATACTTGATCGAAAAAAATTTGATGGAAAATACTCAGAAAAAATGGCACTGGTTTTCTTCGGAGAAAATATGATGACGTCTCCTAATCCTCGTCAACCCAGAACGTCCCGGTGCGCATTATCCTTCTCATTTAAAATGTGCGTCATTTGTGCTATAAAATTGATTGAATAGTATTGCATATACAGAAAAAATATATTAAAGAAACATCTAGAAATCTGCTGTTATTTTGAATATACTATATCGTACAAAATTTTTTTTATACTCCTTTCCCTCAAAGTTCAAACAGTCACACAACCCCTTACATTATCGATAGTGTCCTGTGATCAGGCCTGGCACCTAGTACTAGATCTGATTCGGTTATTAGTAACATCGACAATGGTTAATGATGAGTGAAAATAGATAAGAAATAAAAGAGCAAAACCTGATCATATTATAGACGATAATGTATAAGAAGAGTTAATTTCAAATAAAAACTCACCTGCAGACAATGATGAATCGTATGATGAAGTATTACTAAACATATAATAAGTAAAATTAATTATTAAAAACGTGAAAAGATGTTGTCATGATGAGAAAAGTATTCATTAATATATTCACCATTTCAGTAGAATTGTTCGCATTATAGAGCGTATGAAGTCACCCAATGAATTCTGAATTATTTGATACATTTATTTTTTTTGTGAAGTTTTAGATGATCTTGTTTAACAGTTGCTTATCGGTAAAATTAATTTTGCAAGTTTCTAGTTGCTGTACCTATCTAAAATGACTTTGAAGAGAGAGAGAGGAACAATAGAAATAATCGAAGTACTCTTCAACAAAAAAATTACGAGCCCTATCAGATATGATTAATTTCCTTAAAATTCACTTATTTAATGAAGACCGAATAAAATGATCTTGTAGTGGTACTCTGCAATGCATATTGTTCAAAGTTTTCTAATTATAAAATAGTCCAATCAAACTTCGTTTACGGAAACAAATGACTTGTTCCTCTTCAATTTTAATGAATACCAATAGCAGAATATATGCGTCTAGCCGTGGTTTAGTTGTGAACCACGCTTCAATGCGGCTGCCGATGAAACACATCTGATTGCGGTTAAAGAAAGTTTCGAAACGCATTTGCATACGATTTTAAATGAAATCGCGTGTAAAGGCAATTAATAAAAACTGTTCAAACGTGCCTTTGATTGCTGCGATTTAAACAGAAACTTAATACAGTGCAGACGCGTTTTGATACAGATAATCTTTTGTAGAAATACAGGTAAGAAGAGAGAAGGTTAAGTATAAAAAATTTTGGAAGTACATATTCTTCTATAATCTATAAACAGTTATAAAGACGTGTGTCGAAAATATCCTGAATATGTATAAAAATAGAGACGTACGTATTGAAAATTTTGAAGATTATTTATTTGTTTGTAGTAGAGTTAAACTATCATGTGAAACCATCTCTAGCAGTTTGTATTTGAGATATACGAATGAGATTGTATCATCATGTTATCAATTACTGATTAATTAAAAAGAAAATATGATTCTCAACTATTATAATCGCTAGTGGGGAGAATTGAAAATCTCTATGAACTGGAAGAACAGATGAATGAAAACTATAGAATATGAATGTTGTCATAATTTGCTACTACGAATGAATTGATACACAATTAATCCATTTATATCTATTCTAGATGGAATTTCTCGAGTGGCTAATCGGTCTCATCCAGGAAATTTTAGTGCTTCATCTGAATTCATTAATGTTCATACACAAGATGTTGCACTCGATCGTGATTTTATCATCGATATTCACTTGCCCAAAAAACCACAATCAATGTTGATTGCTGTAGAACAATACGATTCGACGAAATTTGCTGCACTTACTGCATTGATTCCTCATGATTTAGTCAAAGTTAATTACATGAAACCTGAATTCATTTTCATCGGTATGTTTCTATAAAATTTTGTTTTTTATTCTTGATGTCGAGTACTTAAATATTTGCCACGTTTTTTCAAATACATTCTATACGATATTTGATCATGCACTGAGTCCAATACCAGTATCCAAGAATTTCACTAGAATTATCTATAATAACCCTATTTATATATAATCTCTTATTTTAGTGGACTGTTCTGGATCGATGGCTGATGAGAATAAAATAGGACTTGCACGAGAAGCCATGCTTCTCTTTGTACGCAGTCTACCATTGAACTCATATTTCAATATCATCCGTTTTGGATCAGATTATAAAGTACTTTTTAAAAGTGAGACATCGAGTATTATTTATAATGAACAATCGGCGAAAGAAGCTGAAAGTCTATCACTTTCGATGCAAGCAGATTTGGGTGGAACAGAACTATTGAATGCTATACAATATCTGAAAAACAATCCACCAGCTTATGATCGATCAAGACAAATCTTTCTTTTGACTGATGGCGAAATATCGAATACCGATGAAGTATGACGACATATTTCTTTTTTTTTCGCATTGAAAAACAAGCTTTTAAGAAGCATGAGTTTAAAGGAATGTTGAAGTGTATAGAGATAGAAAGTTGCATCCCTTCTCTCTCTCCTCCTACAGATTTGACAGAGATCCTTAGCAATGCCTCCCTCCGGCTTCAGGCTGTGACATACAGGTTGAGAGGTCTCCAATTCATGATGTAGGCAGCTTGATCATGTTACACATTTTACTTCTGGAGAAATTGTACTAACAACTTTTTTAACAAAATTAGGTAATCGAACTGTGCCGCTCAATGTCATCAACAACACGAATTTTTACTTTTGGTCTTGGTCATTCACCTTCTCGCTCTTTGGTCAAAGGACTTGCACGTGCTACAAATGGTCATTTTGTATTTATTGCTCCAGGAACAAAAGTAGATACATATGTTGGTAGTCAACTTCGTCGGGCACTTAAACCATCGATTGTGAATGCTCATCTTGAATGGCATGGGTTATCATCACATACTGATCAATCACCAAGCATAATTCCACCATTATATGCTAATGATCGTGCTCTCATCTATACTCTGTTTGAAAGTGATCAAATTGATCAACAAACTGTTCAAGTAGATTTTCGTATACGAGGCAAAACAATCGATTCGGTCACATTCGCACTTCATCATATCCACAATAAAGGTAATGCAATACGTCGATTAGCAGCTAAAGCTATGATTCAAAAATTACAACACAGCAAAGAAAATGATAAATCAGCGTGAGTAGCATAATATAAACAAAAATTTTTTAAAATAAGAAATAGATGTGCAGTAGGGTGACGATTGGACCATTTTCCATGAACATTCTATTATACTTCAGTATAGCTTCGATCATCAAAATTGTAGTTATCTCTAGTAGAAAAAACGATTTTTAAAATTAATTCGAATACGATCACTCTAGAAATACTTTATTGCACTTTTAGTAAACTATAGAATACTTAGGGTATACCAAAAGTAGTGAGCCTGATACTTTATTCTTGTATCGAAGGCTTGGAGAAATTTTCTTTTTTTACCAATAGATAGAGCGTGTTTCACTCTATTTTTCTATGCTATTTGATCAATATGAAACTGTTATCATAATAATAAAATTTCGATAAGATCGGTTTCTGTCGCATATGTGCTGGTAGCATGAAATCTCGTGTGTATTTTTGGAATAACTTTTCATAGAAACAATATAGAGAACTACGGTTTTCGCCGTTGGAAAGAGGAGATGAAGTCGCATCGAACCATATATTATCGATTTTTCTAACATGATTTCTGACGGTTTTTTTATTCTATTTTCTAACCGTCGGACAAACGCTTGTTTCATGAAGAAAAGAAAAAGCAAAAAATTTGATAAAATATCCTAGTAGAGATTCGTCTAGAATAGGTATTATCCATAAATAATTAAATTTAAAGAGCTGAGTCTTACGCAGTTCGTAGATCTTCGATTAACGGTTTAAATGTGAACACGATTATTGACAATTTACTATAAACAACTCATGCAATAGATTTGCTCTTTAAAAGGTGAGCTAAAACCTTACAAAAAGCAGGTTAGAAAAATCAGTAATACATAGCTTGATGCGTCTTCATCTCCTCTTTCCAACGGCGAAAACCGCAGTTCTCTATCTTGTTATCATCAAAAGTTATTCCAAAAATACTCACAAGCACTCATGCTCATGCTACCAGCGTATATGCGACAAACACAGATTTTATCGAAATTTTATTATTATGATAACAGTTTCATATTGATCAAATAGTATAGAAAAATAGAGTGAAACACGCTCTATCTATTAGTAAAAAAAGAAAATTTCTCCAAGCCTTCTATACGAGAATAAAGTATCAGGCTCACTACTTTTGGTATGCCCTAAGTATAATGAACATTGAAAATAGTCCAAAAGTGAATCTTATATGCTTCAATCCTTTTTTTACTAAAGAATTCTTCTAGTGATAATACCGATTCAACTATGCAAAGAATTATTGCATTATCGTTGGCTCATCAAATTTTATCACCATACACAGCTTTTGTTGGTGTTGAAACAACAAAAATAAAAGGTGATATAAGTACTCCACCTGAAGTACGTCATGTACCTATTCAGATAGCAAAAGATGACGAGGATCTCTTTACTCGTTATACTCAATCCATTAATTTTGGTGGATTTGGCTCATTTGTCGGCATGTCAGCTAACATCGTCTCATCTGGGTCATTCAAGTTACCCATACCATCTTACCATCATCTGAATCGGTAAGTAGTCTTACTACGTAATCAATACTATTTCAAAATCGTGTATAATCTACGAAAATTTCCATATTTGACTTTTTCTCTGCAAATTTTCAGTAATCTTCTTTAAAATTGAGGAGCCAGAAAAGTTTGTTAAACATATAAAAAAGAACAAAACTAGTGAAAAGTTTATCACTGTTTCTGTGAAACAAAGAAAAAAAATCAATATTGTACAAGATTAATATTTTGATATAAAAAATTGAACATTCTCGATGGATTAACCAACCTATCATTTCCGTACGAGAATTAATCCGAATACTGCACTCTTTGCTTAGTAGTTCAAAGGAGAAATATTATGAGTCCGTCACAGCATCAACAACTACAAGAGCAGTTGAAGACGTATTCAGCAACAATACAACACCGATGAATGTTGACCGTGTCAGATGGTTAATCCACAAGCAATCATTCAATGGAGTATGGTCATTGACCGAAGACGATATACGAGAATTAACAGGAGGCAAATCAATCGCAGTATTCAAATCAAAAATTAGCGACATTGAAGATGTCATAACAACGGCCATTGTCATTGCTGTACTCGAATCGAAATATATCGATCAACAAGATCTGTGGTATGCAATTGTTAACAAAGGACGCCAACAATTAATTAACTTTGGGTTAAGCCAAGACAATATTGATTTACTCATCAACGAAATTAAAAACAAACTATAGAAAAAACTATAAATAAATTTCATTTAGTCTCGATATGGAACTATTTATTATTTCTTGAAAGACATGAAATATTTTATTTTGATTCTTCTTCCCATCAGCGACACCACTGAACTTACACTCGTTTGTGAACTCATCCTCAATATTGGATGCATTCTGCCAAATAGACCAATTAGTGTATAGGGTATCATCGATTTGAAGAGGCATCTTAAAAAAAATATAAACTAATAAATATTTTCAAAAATTTTTTTTTGCTTTTGAAATTCAAATAAAAAAAATACTTCTAGATCAAACCGCTGTTTGTCAAATTGATTTCAAGAAAAAAAGGAAAGATCAAAAACTATTGTCTGTCCAATAATAAGATGACCGTAGGTATTTTTACAATAACTCAAGAATAGTAAGAGCTAGAGAGCTGTGATTTTCGCCATTGCACAGGTACATGCGTGCTCTACAAAGGCATCAATAAATTACAGAAAATCTTGTATTTTCAGTATCTCTTTATCATGAAACTTTGAAAGGTTTTGTTGCAGTTTTGTAAACTTTCATAGAGAGATATACATCTAAAGTATGCAAACGATAATCCAGAAATTCCTCCATAAAATGACACAAGGCCAACCTCTTTAGCTTTTGTAATTCATAAATGGTATTTATTTTCATGGAACCTACGATAGTCATTTTTTTCAATAGGATAATATATGGGCACTCATAATAAATCTAGATTGTCGATGGTAGTTTCCTTCATGAAAATAGCTCTTCTACATCGTGAATAACTTTGTTAATTGAGAATAATGTGTTAGACTATGTAGAACTAGTATAAATTCTAAATATTTTATTGATGTATAAGAAAAAACGTCAATTATTGAGGTTAGTGAACATTTAATCCTTATGAAATATGTTAATTTAGTTCGTGTCGTCTCAGCTACACCATGTTAGCCTTGATATGTATTCTGATTAAGAGTTCGGCATTCTTAAACTTTTCTAAGACAATAGCATTAAAAAACAACCATTATAGTGAACTTATTTACGCATGCATTGGGCAACTCTGGCACTATAAAAAGATGATTTCTGCATCGGTATACGATCTATGTGGCACTGGAAAGATAGTCGAAGCGAAATAAATATGTTTCATAAGGATTAAATGTTCATCTATCTTAATAACTGACGGTTTTTTATATATAATCGTTAAAATCATATCTTTTTGATTTTTATATTTATTTAAAAGATAATCTATCCGATGCAGTTTTTAATGCTGATTCAGAATATCATGTTTATTTCGAATGAAAATCGGCTCTTAATAGTCAAAATATCGAAATACTGCCTCAAAAGCGGTAAGTTGATGTAAAAGTTGGTTACAAATTCTCAATGCAAGGCAACTTTAGGCACCTAGCACCAATGTTCGAGGATCACCAAATAGCGCATTTTGTAGCCCTATCTAAGACGCAATTTCTGACAAAGTCTGAAGAGTGGATGCTTCTCCTAAGATTAACAGCATGCACCATGGTGAACGTATAATTATCCCTTTTCAACAAAAAATAATGTCAAGATAATAAGAAATCATCTTCTTCTTCTCAATATTATGTGATTAAGGATGTTAAATATATGTGCTTGTAGTCCATCAAAAATCCTATACAACCATGTATAAGAGATATTTTTTATGATGTCCTTTGACTAACGTATAGGGACTATACCGATTAGCTATTCGTTACCATTTTCGACTCTACCCTTCTATCAGTAAATTGATCATAACTTGTCCTATTGTTTCTAGAAAATAGATTTATTATATACCATTCAATGCGCATTGAAAAGTTCTACAAGATGGTATATTGAGTTTCTCAATTTTGAATAGGTCGTCTTATCTGACTAGGTCCTTTCACAGACGTTATCATCAACATCATCAAAAAAAAAACTGTCGTTATTCTACTCGATCGCTTATTATTCGTCATTGATTATTTTTATGTCTCCTTCTCTCTTTCTTTCTTTTTTTTCTCTTCCTATATAATCAGTGGGTTTCTTCCAATCTCTATTGACTTTGTATATATATGTACAGAACGCAGTTCCTACTATATCAGAATCCATGCTTAAACAGAAGTGGCGAAGTTTAACTTTGAAAAATCCTGAAAGTAACAACAGTTGTGAGAGAACTGCTTTCGGAAAAATCTTCTACCAATTAATGGCACGAAAGCCACTACGTGATATAATAATCCAAGCAAATGAAGGAGAACTAGCTCGTTTATTGAGTTTTTTCTCCTTAAACACATTAGGATTAGGAGCTATTATTGGTAAGATTGCTTGAAAAGCAAAATTATTCTTCAAATTGAATTTCAACTTAACTGTTCTTCTTCTATTTATTAGGTGCTGGAATCTTCACTGTAGTAGGTAATGCTGCTGCAAATTTTGCTGGTCCAGCTGAAATTCTCGCATTGCTAATTGGAACATTTCCAGCGTTTCTTGCAGCTTTATCTTATGCTGAAATGGCTTCCATGGTTCCTGTGAGTGGCTCTTCTTATACTTACATCTATACTGTAATGGGTGAATTTTGTGCATGGTTCGTTGGTTGGGATCTGGGTTTGGAATATATGTGTTCAGCTGCCGTAGTTGGAGTTTCATGGGCAAATTATGTCGGATCATTTATTGAATCAGTTTCTTCGATAACCGTTGATCATCCTTTAATGTCAGCTCCCCTCGATTGGAATGTTACGACTCAGAGTTTTAATGATGCAAACGGTTGGATATGTTTACCAGCTGTTCTCATTATACTCTTTCTTACAGCAATGATCGTCTACGACATTGGAGTATCATCTTATCTCAACAGTATTATTGTTGTTATAAAGATTCTCATTTTAATAATATTTATTTGCGCCTGTATTAAATATATTAATCCAATAAATTATCATCCAATGTTACCGAAAAGTCAAGGTGGAAACATCTATGGTGCCATGGGACTCCTTCATGCTACAACAATCAGTTTCTTTGCATTCATTGGATTCGATGCAATAACAACAGCTGCACAGGAAGCTACCAAAGAGGCAGGAAAACGTTTACCAATAAGTCTTCTAACTTCATTGGGCATAGCGACAATTCTCTATCTAGGCGTAGCTTCTGTTATGGTCGGTGTAGTTAATTATAAAGATCTAAAAGTAATAAATCCTATAGGAGAAGT
>JAJEKB010019793.1:6089-20584 GCA_022393335.1 Macrotrachela quadricornifera
TCAAACTTTATGGAAAATCGTTATTTTCTCAAAAAAACCCATTTTTTAGCAAAAAAATTATTCGAAAAAAATCGAAAACTGATAGTACCATTCGATTCCTCGACCCCGAAAGCCTTTGGTCAAACTTTATGGAAAATCGTTATTTTCTCAAAAAAACCCATTTTTTAGCAAAAAAAATTATTCGGAAAAATCAAAAAACTGATAGTGCCATTCGATTCCCCGACCCCGAAATCCTTTGGTCAAACTTTATGGAAAATCATTATTTTCTCAAAAAGACCCATTTTTTAGCAAAAAAAATTATTCGGAAAAATCAAAAAACTGATAGTGCCATTCGATTCCCCGACCCCAAAAACCTTTGGGGACCCGCTTAACGCTGTTGAGTTGACTGTGAAGTGTGATTAATTTATAGATTTTTGTAAGAACATGTGTTTTTTTGACCTTTGAACTCATTCTAGATGATGTTTTTTTCACCTTTGACCGTTGAACTCATTCTAGATGATGTTTTTTTCACCTTTGACCGTTGAACTCATTCTAGATGATGTTTTTTTCACCTTTGACCTTTGACCTTTGACCCTGACACAAACACACAGACAGACAGACAGACAAACTATTTTTTTTCATATGACCCTCCCTACAGTCGAGGGAATATCTCTTCTACTTCTCTCTTTTCACATTTTCTTTTTGTTTTCTGAAATAGGAAGGAACACCATTAAGACCAATTGTCTCATCAATGAATACACCAACAACTGGTATTTCAAAATTATTAGATGAACTACTTCGTCCATTATTTGATAAACATGTCCGTTCAACAACTATCATTGATGGTGTTGATTTGATTCGTCGTCTTCAAACATATGTTACAAATGGTTATTTTCAATCAACTACTTATTTATGTACATTTGATATTACAGATTTATATACAATGTTACCACAAGAAGAATCACTAAATATTCTTACAGAATTTCTTCTCGAACATGGTTATCATAAAGTAAAAGGCATTCCAATTGATGCCATTCGAAAATTAGCTCGTATTGTTCTTACAGAAAATGTTTTTATTTATGAAAAGAAATTCTATCGACAAATTCTTGGTGGTGCAATGGGCTCAGCATTTACTTTAACATTAGCAAATATTTTCATGTGGAAATGGGAACAAAAATTTGTTCAAAGACAACATGCATCTAATGAAATTTATGGTCGGTATGTATCATTTATTAATGAAGTAGTATTATATTTTATCTCATATTATTCTTAGATATATTGATGATATTTTCTTTACTTCAAATGAAACATTAGATAAAATTAATCAAATATTAGATGAAGCCAATCATTACCATCCAAATATCAAATTAGTGCGTCAATTTGGCAGAAGTGTATCATTTCTAGATGTGTTAATTGAAAATAATAATGGTGAATTAATCACATCAGTCTATCATAAAGAAGCAGCTGAACCATATGTGGTACCATTTCAATCTGATCATACTCGACATATTTTCCGAAATATTATTGATACTGCACTTCTACGAGCAGTTCGTTATTCATCTAAATTATCAATATTTAATGACGAACGACGTTCAATTAATTTAATGTTACTCTACAATGGGTAATTATTCCATTTTCATTCCTAATCTTACATTAGTTCATTTTTAATTATAGGTATCCATCAAGATTTATTTATAGTCAATTCAAAAAATTTTTCAATAATTATCTGGTTACATCATCAGTTTTACCAATAATTCACAATGAAGAAGATTTTGATGCCATGCGTCGTCAATTATTATATAAACCAACTATTTCTGAACATCAAATGGCTTCACGATTAGCAAAAATAATTGATCCTAATTCCAAAGTGGAGATGAATGATTTATTAATTAAAGAACGACTTAAAAAAGAATCCAAATGGAATAACAATCTCATTATTCATTATACACATGAGGAACGATTTTCAACATATAAAAAAGATATTCATAAATTATGGAATAAAATATTTCAACGTACACCAGTTATCCATACAAGACTTATTGTTGGAAATCGAAACAGTGAAAATTTAACTCAAGAATTAGTACGTCGACGTCCTCAGACTTGATCTACAATAATTTCTAATTTGTACTGCTGTTTATTGTACTTCGTTTTTTATGTTGTCTAACATTTTGAAATACTTTTTCATTAAATTTTCATCTAGAAACATTTCATTTCTAAACTATTTCTAAAAGACTCTATTTTTTTATATTGAAGATTTGACATATTTCATTTATAAAAGCTTTGCAAATATTACACAATCCCAAAACTTCAAGGCACACTAATAAAAAATGTAAGCATAATTCTTTTAGGTATAGAATTACATGTTACTCTCATATCTAAACTATATAGATTCAAACATTCCATAAAAGGCTGATCAAAGTATCCAACAAAATAACAATCAAAATCATTCAAATCAATTAATGAATTCACTCACACTACCATCAACAGCACAAAACAATGCTCAACAGCAACAACAAGAAATACCTATTCATACCAATGACAATAGTAGAATGATACCATCACAAACAACGACCTTGGTATCATGGGGATCATCCTTTTCAATAGGATCAACAAGTCCAGAAGTGAAAGAAGCCGATGAATTATATGATAAAATTGAAGATATGCTATGTGAATACATGCGTGAACCTCATCGACACTATTTACATTGTCGAGTACTACAATGGGCTCTTGAAGAAGATCAATCACGTTTATTCACAGCTGTCCTTATTATCAATCCACCAACTAATCAAAATTGAACTGAAATAACATTAAATCTATAAACCAATTCTTTTTCTGTAAACTAAGTTCAGCTTTTTCATTAAAATAAATGCAACTTCTGAAACGTTTTCTATCATTCAGGACTTACTCAACTCTTTTTACTTTCGTTTATTCTAGATTAATAAATTTAAACAATCTTCTAATTTTTTTTATCTCTCCACCAAGATATAGGTAGGACTATTTTTGAATGGAACTACCATGAGATACAAAATCAGTTCTAAACTAAAAACATCTAAACATTCTCATTCATTCTAGATTTTCATTATCGAATATCAATTAAATGGCAAATCATCGAACAAACATCGGTGAAATAGCAAATAATCAAAAACCATTCATTGAAAACAACATTTGTAAGTAAAGTCCACCACAAACAGACAAATAAAACAGTCAAAGACTTGAAAAAAAACATTTTCTTTCTACCTAGTTTTTCAAAATAACAAGGATCGCCAACCAAAACAAATTCAAATAACGATTACAAACAATATTCATCTCCATGATCCTCAGCAATTATTACCAATAAACAGCAACAATCAACAACCAAAAGTTGATAACACAAACACACCAAATAACAATATTCAAGAACAAACCGAAGAGCAAGTCAATCAAACTTCTGAAAGTGAATCTGATGCCGATGAAGATGATGAAACTGCCACGAATACAACATTTTCAGGAGAACCATTGACAACTTCAAAAGATCTCAATCAATAGATACAAGAATTGCAAAAATACAAACCAAACTCTTATAAAAACATACTGCACTTACTATAAACACACTAAGTAACCTAACTGTGTCATACTTTTCTCTAAAATAAATTTTCATATTAAATAAAACATTTAAAAACCACACTAGTCGTCATATAACTTTCTTAACTCTCAAATCTAGAGAAATATACCAACCTCTTTCATATTTTTTTTCTCAATTGCCACCAACATGTAATCGAGATTTTTCATTACCGATCATTCTGACCAAACAATTTACTCAACTCCTCAAAATTCAAACCGTCTGATGAGACCCTTAAGCAAGGTCGAAACGCGTCACGGTGTGCTTCTACTACTCACCCTCACCCTCACCCTCAAGATTCGTTAAATCTATATATATACAAATATGAATCTGAATTCATTTTAGATTAATATAGCAAAACGTATATGGCAAGCTGCAATGAAACAAGTGGCAATCGAGGAAGATATTGCTTTATTAGAACATCGTCGTCTTACATCAACAAAATCACAATCAACTTCTAATTTAGTCCATCTAATGATAAATGATATTGATCAGGAACTTAAAAATGTGAATGAAACTATCGAAATGCCTTCAACAACTTCTTGCTTATCAAACAAAATCCAACACTTCGAATATTTCAAAGAAGCTGTTATTTACCAAGCAATAAAGAGTAGTCGCGGAATGATAGCAAATTATCAAAAAATCATAAAAATCCAGGAAGAGAAATTTTCTAAGAAAAATAGATTCATGGAATCAACAGTAGAATGGCAAAACATGGTACTTAATGCAATTCAGATCCGTCGATTACATATCATGGGACGTGTCAATTTTACTATCGAACATAAACTGGCTATGAACGGCATTGACCATAAAATACTACCTAAAGTCGAACAACTAACTTACCAAACGATTTCTACTAATAGAAACTGAACTACAAACATTTACTCTTGATTTCGATTATTTAGAATTCTCCATCTAAAAAAATATTCTGTTTCCGTGTAGTTTAATTTTAATTCACTACTTCATTTACACATTATTAAGCGAATATACTCATCTAATAAACTAGTTTCTTCTTTTAGATGAATATTAGCTCATATTTGAATACTATTAGATTTTATCGCATACAACGAAAAAACCAATACAAAGTCTTCTCGACACAAGAAAACTCTGCAGAATCATCATAACAAAAATCATCAAATCTGAAAAAGAGATCAACAACACACAATCCAGTAAAATTGAAGATTACCTGTCTTCATGACGATACAAAAATTATACTTACTTTCTCCTTCTTTTAGTTAAATCACACACCACAACAAACAATCTCAATAAACTGAGTCACAATTATAATTTCACACACATATGAAGCTGATTCCTATATTCTGCTTGACATTGATATGATATCTTACCTTGGGATCGAATTCCGGAACGTGGTAGTTTCATTATTTATACTCACCTATAAATGATTGACTATCTGCTGCTATTGTAAATTAAAATTACTTGGAATTTGTTAAGAATTCTGAGATTTTTCAATTTATTAATGCAGATTACTTTTACCACCTGAAGATTGATCTCTTTCAAATTGGGATCGAATTCCGGAACTTGGTAGTTTCATTATTTATACTCACCCTCATCCTCACCCCAGTATAACTATATAGGTCATATAATTTATCTGTGATCTATGGATCATTTGGATAATTATATATAGTCATATCTACCTGATGAGACCCTTTAGCAAGGTCGAAACGCGTCGTAGAATGCTTGACTCACCCTCACCCTCAAGATTGCGTCGATTGACTCTTTTTGCATGCTAGAGAAACATCACATATTCATCTTTAGAAAATCTCACAGTTACAGATGACTCTGACACTATATTTTCTCTCTAGAATTGTCAAAGATACAGTGAAATAAAAGAAAAGCTAGCTGTTGTTAATGTTGCTACATTTAATGAATTAAACATGGTTTAAAAGACTAACCTGTTATTACCAGCCTGAAAATTTTAGACCAATTACAACTTCGATGTAATTGCATTCATTCTAATCATGCGCTTAGCGCATGACTTATCATTCATTGCTTGAAAATATCTTAGAATATGTTTTTTAATAAAAATATAAAACTTATTTGTTTGTCTATCAAGATAATATTAACAAGTAATTATAATATAATTGCATTCATTCAAATCACGCGTTTAGCGCATGACTTATCAATCAATGATTGCAAATACCTTAGAATATATTCTTTAATAAAAATAAAAGAACGAAAATATAAAACTTCTTTGTCTTTCTATCTGGATAATATTGACAGGTAATTATAATATAATTGTATTCATTCAAAGCATGCGCTTAGCGCATGACTTATCAATCGATGATTGCAAATACCTTAGAATGTATTCTTCAATAAAAATAAAAGAACGAAAATATAAAACTTCTTTGTCCTTCTATCTAGATAATATTGACAGGTAATCATAATGTAATTGCATTTATTCTAATCATGCGCTACGCGCATGCTTTATCAATCATTGCTTGTAAATGTCCTAGAACATATATGTTCATGAAATTGAAAGAGCAAAATTATAGAGGCTAGTCAAGAAGTTCTTGGACTTTCAAATATTTATTTATAGAGAATATATTTCATTGATATTTCTACACTAAATGTATATTTAATGTCATAAGTATCAATGGTAATCTTTTTATATATAAAGTTTTGACTAATCTCTTTCAACATTCACGGCAATAATACATATTATAAACTAGAGAATAAATTAAAGAGTTAAGGGAAAGATATTCTAGAAATGTCCATATGAATTCACCAATGAATTTTAAAACCTCCGAAAATAAGATATTCGAAATATTAAAGATAAAAATTTCATTTTTTAAATTGCAAATCGCAAGTGATTTTAAATGAGCATTCTTAGAATTTCGGGTTCTATTTTGCATTTTAAGTATTTTTTAAAAGCTTGAAAATCGATTTTTATTTTTATATATCAAAGTAAAATTTATTTAATAATAAATCAATAATTTCAATGGAAATTTAAACTAATATTTAAATATCTCATTCATCTAAATGCACCAAATAACATGAATAATCAATTGAAATTGATGTTGAAATTGAAATTATACTTTAAATATTTAATTCATAAAAATGAACAAATAACAAATAAATAATTTTAATTCAATAACATATAAAATAAACTGATCCACAGAGCAGGTTTACACATACAAGTTATCAAATCACTAGTCAGCTTCTAAAGAATATAATGAATGATAAACATCATCGGCTGGATTGTATACGTGATTGAACGATGACTTGATAATGGACATTCTTAAGATGATTTTTTTCGAAAATCAAATTCAAGATTCGTAAATTTGAAAATCAAATATTTTCGAGGTACTAAAAATTCGTTTGATGAACTATAAAATCTCAAAACTATTTCAACATATTTAACATCGTTTTTCGGAATAGTAGAATTTAAAAATAAAAAACTTTTAGTCCATGGGATAGATTATGTTTGAGAGATAGCAATGCTATCAATATGTATATGTGGATCATCTTTCACTAGGTTTTTGATTTCATCAGTCTACTATTGAGAAATGAAGGTTATTAGACGCCCATTTCGAGCATCAACTTCGACGAATTCTTATCCATTTGCAAATCGATGAAATCAATAAGTAACTGTATTATATGAAAAAGTACCTTGTCTATAAACAGCAGTTTATTCATCATAAATTTGTATAGCATTTATATCAAACAACAAACGAGTTTTTATATATGAACGTGTACAAAGTTTATATATCTGAAAACAGGGTTATTGAAAAAATTTATTAAAGATTGGCCATAATAGACACTTGTGAAACTCCGCACTGCCATTTTAATTGATAATAAATGTTACAACTAGAATAAGCTAATGTAAGAAATAAAATCAATTAGGATGAAATTTTAGATTAATGATACGAGAGTTTTTCGCCAGTCTTATATACAAAGCTTATTTACCTCTTTATGAAGTTAATATTGCCAGGTATTCATAATGTAATTGCATTAGTTCTGATCATGTGCTTAGTGGATGATTTATCAATCGATGATTGCAAATGTCCTAAAATATGTTCTTTAATGAAACTAAAAGAATGAAAATATAAAACTTGTTTGTCTTTCTATTAATATAATATTAACAGGTAATTATAATGTAATTACATTCATTCTAATCGTGCGCTAAGCGCATGATTTATCAATCGTTGATTGCAAATGTCCTACAGTGTGTTTTTTTATGAAAATGAACGAGCAAAGATACAAAACTTGTCTATCCCTCTACGATAATAATATTGACAGGTATTCATAATATAATTGCGTTCGTTTTAATCATGTGCTTAGAGAATAATTAAGTTATTGGATTATAAATACTGAGTTTTATTCAGGTTTTACTTCAGTATCAATCCAAATAGTGATATAACGAGTGTTTTAAAATAATACTGGTAAGTAATATATGGCAAGGAGCCTTTATTTTTTATATCCGCTCCAATTAAATATAGTAGAATACGTATCCAATGATGGAAAACAAGGACCAACAGGAAATGGCTGAATTGGAAAGTGGTATGGCAAAGAACGAGCAAAATGATGAAGCGATGATGGCCACCATAATAGCAGACGACGATGTGGCGCGTGATACTTTATTACCCAATGTCCAACAACACGCAGATGTTATCACCAGGTATGTTTTTTTTAAATTAATAGTAACGACTTGCCAAAAATAAACTGTTGAATATTGGTAGACTGGTTCCTCAAGTTCCACGAAATGAGTAACTATCCTTCGCTTGTAGAATTGAAAGTACTAGATATCGTAAGAACATCATTTACCTAAGTGCAAAATGAGATACATTTGAACTGATTTTGTGGACAGATCATTGTTTATTCCAATAATGTCTTCTTGTTACTAAACAATGTGAAATTTTTATGTGCATTAATAGGATTTTAGTTGTTATGATCCATTGTTTCTAGTTCGAAACACACAAAGCATCAAAAAAATACATCTCCGGTCGATGGAATTTTACGTTTCATTCTGAATTTTATCAGAACTTGCTTTTACAAATAGTATTCTTTTTATTAAAGCCGATACCGAATTTGAAGCACTAGAAAATGCTCTTGATTATAAGGACTAAATTCGTTCCCTCAATTAATGATGAGGCTATGATTTTTTTATTCATATAAAAAATGTATAAAAAAACCGGCAATTAGACATTTTTCAGAAGGCTTTTTCGAATAACAATCTTTTATTCACAGATTTACGATTGTCTCTCAAAAACAAACATTTTTCTGAACGTTATAATTACTGCCTTTGAATAATGTATGAAAAATCATTTAGCTAAGAAAACTGACATTTCATTCAAGTAAAATATTAAATAAATGATATTTTTGTGATATTCAGTGCCTTCAGTACTATAAAAGGAGGATGGTAAGTCATTTCATAATGAACATATCAGTGATGTCTACACAAACTTCTCTATCTTTTAATATTAAAACAAAACATTGTCATCCATTCTAAATTGAGAAAACATTTTATCGAAAGATGAAAATTTCTTTTGACCAATCCGTTATATTATGTATGTTTGATATCTTTCTTACAGAACGTCGTGGCGACGAAATATTCGTCAAGTACGATCAAAATGGTTTTGGGCAATTTTGTTACTGATTCTTACGCTCAGTACGAGTGTGGTCACATTCATTTACCATCGTACAAGAGATGATGGAAATGAAATTATTCTTAAAAAGCAAGGTAAAACGTTTGTATAAATTTCAAAACACTTATTTTTATAGAATCAGACGTTACAGTAAGAAAGCAATGTAGAAACGAAAAATATTGTTGAACTAACTGAGAACTCGTATTTAGAATTAAGTACTGACTCAAGTCCATTAGAATCATGATACATTTGAACCAGAGAGAATTATATAGGATAAGCAATCTGGAGTTTTCATATATAATGTACCCATGTCGCTATAACCGGTCGAAAACCGACGGTTAACCGCGATTGACCATCCGGTTAACTGGGTGGTTAACCGGAGTAAACCGGGGTTAACCGCGGTCCGTTGGCTTGATATTTTTTTACTGCTTACTACATGAATATTTTTTAATTCTTAGAAAATCCTTTGATTTTTGTCAAAATCCCGCCTTCTATTATTTGTGAACGCGTTCAAGCCGCTGGAACCAGCCACACCGGCTATTTTTGCTTAATTAACGAGTTCTGATAATTTTTTAAAGATGGCTCTAGAAAAATAATCATTAGTGAGAAGATTAACCAATACAGAAAATTTATGACCATTTCGTATAATCTGTTGTAACGTTTTAAAATTGATTTTTATGAATAAAAATCGACGTTTCCGCCACAGATGATACCAATTTTATAAAAAAAATCAATTAGAAAGTGATGAAAAATGGATAAGCCGCTTTGACCGTCGGTTTTGATTAAAAATAGGCGACATGGGTATATTCTATATATGATTACTATTTAAAATTTCCCTGAGAATTCGAAAAGACAGATTGAAATGATGCAATATGTACTGCGTTCGCTTGCATTATATTTCACTGTCTTTTTTTTTTATAACTAACAGTTATATGATAAATTTAGTGCTTCATACTCAGATGAATAAATATGATATAGAGTCCAATCGGAACTGATCATCTCGAAGGTACCTATAGAATTGAATGAAAATTCAGATGACACAATCAATAATAGAGTCAATGATTGGATGCCGAGTAGATCTGATAGAATTCAATACTCGAATATATGAGTGACCACATCCATATACAGGGTGATCTATAAGTTATTCGGCATTTTTATATTACAAATAATTTTTTATAGAAATAAGATAAAGAGTTGCGATATTCACCATTTGAAAGAACATTTGTACGAACTATCGATGAACTTTTTTTTACGCATAATTTTCGCTAATTCTTACAATAATCTCAACTCAAATTATATCAAAATGTAGTTTAAATTAAATTTTTTTTACTATAAAACCATGAAAGCTGCTTTAATAATCCATTTCGTAAAAGAGTTCAAAGACTAATCAAAGATCTTTCGGTTTTATAGGGAAAAAGTGTAATTTAAGCCACGCTTCAGTATAAATTAAGTTGAGATTATTGTAAATACCACTGATAATTATGCATGAGAAAAAAGTTGATAAATTATCCTCTATGAAAAAGTATCTTTTATCCTAATGAATTTTATATAGATCAAAGATCCAAACAAATTCTTTTTTAAATGGTGAATAACGCCATTCTCTGTCTTGCTCCTGTCAAACGTTATTCAAAATAAAAGTGCCAGATAACTTATGGTTCACTCTAAAGAAGATAACTAGTCCAGCCGGATATTCCATTTTTTATTTTATTGTCCTACTTCTCTAATAGCGAATGAGCCATAGAGTATGAATTTCTCCATATTTTGTATCTTTATCAGATGTCTTTTGATGAAAAAAGATAAATTTCTTTGAAACATTTCTCGCTTGATTCTCTGTAATACTACATATTTAACTTAATTTAAATAGTATCTATAATATTAATAAAACCACAATAAAACTTGTTCGTTAAAGATAATCAATGAGCCTTATTCCCACTTTGCTTGTTGGCCACAGATACAGTGAAAATTGGCCACAAACGTATATGTTTGTTGCTAAGAGCGGCTTCCTTCTTTTTTATCTATTTATCACTTACTCTCTCTTTCTCTTCTCTCTTGCCTAGTGTTAGCTCTCATATGTATAGAACGAGAAGGACAAGCAGTGTCACAGATGTTATGTGACAGAACGAAGAAAAAGATGCTCTTCACGGGACTCGAACCACGTATCTCCTGCTATCCGGGCAGTCGTCTTAGCCAGTTAGACCAGAAGAGACATCTTAATCTTCGTTAGCATCTGGATGTATCATCCAAGACGCTAACACCTAGGCAAGAGAGAAGAGAAAGAGAGAGTAAGTGATAAATAGATAAAAAAGAAGGAAGCCGCTCTTATCAACAAACATATACGTTTGTGGCCAATTTTCACTGTATCTGTGGCCAACAAGCAAAGTGGGAATAAGGCTCATTCCTCTAACCATATATTTTTAATCATTCTTTTGCACATTGTGTTTTACTATCTGGATTAGCTTTTGTTTCATTCTCATCATATTTCAGTAAACAATTAATACAAATTCAGCTTCCTTAACGTATTAAGAATAATTCGAAGCGGAATCGTCTGGTTATGAATAAAAATGTTGATTGATGTTGATAATGTTGATGCATGCAAAAAATATTTGATGTACATTTTCAATACATTGACGATTCTAAATGTATGACATTTCGTCAGAAAGTGTCATTGCAATTTGAGTTGATTATCATCATTAACTTGCATTTTTATTCATAATCAAATGGTCTACCTTCGAATTATTAGTAATATTTTATGAGAGCCAATTTCGCATTAATAATGTGCTGAAATATAGAGAAATATTTAAAAAAAATGAACTCTTTTCATTGAGATACGTCTAATAAAGATGTAAAATACGGAGAGGTATTTTTCCACGATCCATCTGTTAGATTGTTTTCATTATAAGAAACGTTGTTAGTATGAGTGATCCAAGTGTTTAATTAGAAATATTTTGTTAATATGATTGAAATAAGTATGAATAAAATGAAGTAGTAAGCTACATTGTTTTGGAGCTTTGGATAAAGAATGTTTTTGTGAATGAATAAGCATATTCTAGTTTAATCAAATAAGTAATGTTGAATATTCTTATAGTATAGTTTTATTTAGATTATTCTTATGGCACAGCACAAAGACGTCATTATGTAAGTATATCTCTCTAATTTAAGTGTTCAACAACATTCTAATTTTATTTATTTATTGACAATAGCATGAACGACCTGAAGAAATTGGTCACATGGATATTTATATCAATGAAGCAACTTATAATGGTAATAACCGACGTCGGCAACGACTTCGGTTCCCAACAGCTCAATACAATCGTCATCGATTTCGTATGTACCTTTTAAGTGTATTCGTGTTCTAATAGAAAAATATTTCATGTAGCATTAAGTGGTCCATTTATGAATTTTCAATTGACAATGCCCATTTATGTACATCCACCGACTTTACAAACAATCATCCATTCACCAGTAGGAGGCAGTGAGTTTTCTTATCTTAGATACTTCATTGAAGGAAATATTTGTTTACAGTTTATGTTCTACCACCATTAATCAATTTTTATGGAAACGTGTTCTCCATTGGCGAATTAATTGCGTCTGGATACGCTAGTTTCGTAAGCACTGGTATTGGAATAACACCATTCATGGATGTAGCAAGTTTATTTCATCGAGGACCTTGTAAGTACTCATTTCCTAAGTTTTCATTTCAAATATTTTTCATCATTTGATAGTGGTGGGTCCAAATATACCAAGAATAAATTTAATAAAAGGTGGCTTCAATGGTGGTGTTCGCACGCAATACCGCTCGTCTTTTCCGTCGAAATTTGAAAAACAATCCACATACGATAAATATGACAGTTATGATCGACAAAATCAATATAATGATCGATCAAAATATTATTCTCGAAATAAATATTATATCAAACCACAACAAAGATATTATAACGGTAATGTAAATTTTTCAAAAGGAATTTAGTGTGAGGTTTTATGAAATATAAGCGAGGACAGTGTAATTGTTTCATGAGAGAATATCCGAAAATTGTTTGTAGGAATGATAACATATACAAAATTCGTATTAGTTGGATATTTTATTGCCAGAAGTAATGAATTAGTTTCTTTTGCATGAATTCAAAAATATGAACTTCATTTTTCGCTTTCTATATATTTAAACCAAACTAGTCGAAGACATACTATCGCATGCCAATACATTCTGATCAAAGTTTATGTGTAGCGTTCACCAAACTTTTACTTATCAGGCAGCTTGAGAAAGTCAAAGAGAGAACATAGCTAACTGATTCTGATCCCATCCAAAACAGAGATGTTAATCTAGATTGAGTTCTACATTATAGTATCAAAGTTAAGAAGTTAGTTATTTCAATCATATTACTTTGCTCGTAGCGCGGTTGTTTTGGTCGTCGAGTCATTTAACTTTCAAAGGAATTGGGATTATTTTACGCCAAATTATACTGAAGATTGTGATGAGAAGCTATTAAAAAATATCTAATAACATAACAGAAATCTTTCACAGGACGAAGCATAAGTTTGTAATACTATTGTCTGAAAAACTTAATGCGACTTTCCATAGACTGTTTCTCAAGTTAGATTGGATCATAATGTTTCAGTTAAACGATAGAGAATTTCTATAGATTTTACTGATATACTCTTTTAAAAATGCATACCGGTCATTTTTTTGTAGTAGTAAAGCGTTGGATGCCATAATAATATCACTTTTCATGAAAACATATGTTCTTGATGGTAAGAGATATAAAATTCTTCCATGTATCTATCTAGTAGCATATTTGTTTTTAATTGACTAATTGTTTCATCTTTAAACAGTGTAAAATATTAAAAAGAAAACTTCGGTCAACGAAATCGTACTTGCCTATAGAAATCTTTTAAGATCCAAGCTAACAAAAAAATGACTTTTTTTATATCAGTAGTTACCGAATTTCAAACTCTACAAAATGCCATTCTTGATAATGGTTGATTTATTTTTCTAATTGAATGACTAAATCGAGATATTTTCCTTTCATAAAAGGTACTAGCAATCGATAACTAACCATCTTTTGGAGATAGTTTTTAATTTAGTAAAGCTTTATCTAAAAGTTTAGTTTGGTGCCTTAAAAAAACAATTACATTTCTGTATTTTTTTTCATGATGTGTGTTCGAGTAACATGTACAAACTTATTTAACAAATAAAACTAATATTTTAATACTTGTATATGTACAACTCGAAACTCATTTTAACTTTTAAACTATTCAACTCATCTATTCAAAGGACAGGGGCCCATAAGACCCTGATTTGGCCCATTGACCTTTTT
>JAJEKB010019793.1:25584-41404 GCA_022393335.1 Macrotrachela quadricornifera
AAAAAGGTCAATGGGCCAAATCAGGGTCTTATGGGCCCCTGTCCTTTATAATTCAAGTACTGAAGAATGTGAATATAGTTTGGATGGTAGTAATGATCAGTTTGGTATAACATGAAGGAGATAGTGGCATAATAATACTGACGAAGGAGGAAGAGAAATTAAAGTAAACTGTTAAGGATGAAATGGATAGCTGGAAGATGATGAGGGATAATAATATGGGCGAGGAACTGAATAATTTTTGAAAATTGAATCGATTTTTTGAGTTCTATACTACTATTTATTCTAGTATACTGCTAAGCCAATGATATTTTTGTGATATTCAATATTTTCACTGCTATAAAAGAGGCAAATGTTTATTTTAAAAAGAACATATCAATAAAATCTACAAAAGATTCTCTATCTTTTAATTGAAACTTCTTAATTTAGTCTATTTTGAGAATCAATCTGTCAAAACTCATACTATTTCCTCTAAGTATCTTATTATATATGATGGATTTTAAATAGACAAAAAGACTTGAAGAGATATATGAAGAATTCTAACATATAAATATTACTTGGGATTAGTGGAATCGTCAAAATTGCTCTATACCGTTCGAGCTCGATCTTCAATATTTCCATACATTTAAGAAGCAAAGATGAATAAAATTCTTACTAATAAAGAAATTGTTGTCAAAGACTGAACAAAAACATTTGTACGAGCAAAATCGTTTTCTATTGTTCGTTAATCATTTCTTTTCTTTTCCCTTCATATATATAGAATGGTAGAAGAATAATAGTATTCGACTGTATGAGAAAGTAGTTAGTCTATATGAAGCCAAATTTTGACAATGAAAACAAAATTCCTGTATGTAAGAAACTAGTTAACGAATATTTTCTGGGTGCATGGATTTGTTGATACATATTGTTTGGAACTGATATCATCGATTGATAATCGTTAGTTCTATCAGTTTCAAATGATATTCAGCGATTCTAAATGATGAGTAGATGGACGATAAATTTTTTTGAATAATTATATGACTTTAATTCTAAAGAAACATATTTCTCATTTTGATAGATCATTGAAGCTATTTCAGTCTATTAAGAATATCATGATCGATATATAAAATGTAAAAGAATATGATATAATTCGATGCTTTAAGAAATAAAAATTTTTAAAATGGAAGTATTTTTTTTCGGAACTCATGTTTATGAACAGTGCATTTAAGAGTTGCAATAAGTCAAAGCCATTTATTGGGAATTATTGTTTTTTTTCTATTTGTTTTTCATTGCGCTAATTTATTTTTCAAGATTATGCAAAGAAAACTTCCACAACGACAACGACAACGACGACAACGACAACAACAACACCAATAACAACAACACCAATAACAACAACACCAATAACAACAACACCAATAACAGCAACACCAATAACAGCAACACCAATAACAACACCACCAACAACAACAGAAACCACAACGATATTAACCACAGGTGGGTTTTTTGATCTTTCGCAATATTGAGTATAAACGGCATTCATAGATAAAATTTATGCCGTGCCCGGCTAGCCATACTCGATCTATTGTAAACATTTTAGACAAGTTACTCTTTTGATACACTGAGAAAATATTGAGTGACAAATCAAATGACCATTTATATTACTTACTTTCATAATCCTTGGATTTTATTTTTTATGTGTTACTATGCTAGATTCAAATATTTTGAAAACATTCTCTTACAGGGAAATACAAGAGAGCAGTGACACATGTTAGTTCAGTTCACCACATTGTCTTTCTAACAGATAGAAGGATGCCATATAGACGTTAGGGCTTTTTTTAGTTGCTTTGTCAGATTCAAGATATTGGATTTTTAAATTCTGATCGATACCCTATAGTTTGATATTATCCACCATTTATTGGGAATTTTAAGTTGTAAATAAATCTGTTGTCAATATTAAGTTTCATGCTTTACCATTAAACTTGACCTCTGTCAATAACTTTCTTTGAAACATAGTTATATTTATTTATATCTGTTTTTATCTATTGATCTTCAATTACTTTTCAGTATGCTCGTCCATATATTTTCTTCGTTTCTACAAATTGTTTTTGATTTTTTCTATACTCATTGTGCGAAATATCCTAATTAGAGATGTTCCTTCTTCAACCGCTCATGAAACCCAGCAAACATTTTCAAACATTGAGTTAGAATCAGAATTTTCTGCTCTTTCCAAAACTATGCTCTAAGTTTTTATAGTATTCGTAGCTTAGAAATTGTTAATGAATTTTTGAAAGGCCTGAAATTAAAGCTTGAACGGAGGCGGTTGAAGGAACGGTCTAAAGACGGAAAAGACGGTCGTATCAGAATTAAAATTGTTTAAGCGGTATTATTCAGAAATTTTTATAGACATTTTCTTATTTTCATTGTAAAGCGGCCCAATTTACCTTAGCCTCACTTCTCTTTGCTTGACTCCATTATATTTTAAATGTTTTTTAAATCAGCATAGGAACAGTATACATTCTTTACAACAATAATACCGTTGTTAAGTAACTTCTATTATGGTTTCTTTTTCACGGTATAAAGAGCCAGATGGTTTTCTACAAAATGAACTAAGAATCAAGAGTCGCGTAGCGATTCTTCAGAAATGATCAAGCTCATGTTCCTATTCTGAAAACCAAGAAGCCTCGAAAATATTACGATATCTTTCACTAAAACCCTCATTATTGACCGAAACCTCACAGATAATTAATGATTAGGATACCATTTTGTAGCAAACCGTTTGCTTTCTTTTTGAGTATTTAAAATAAATTCCACTTTTACCTTCGATTGTCTTTTTTAACTAAAACCCGCCCAAGTTTTATTTTCTGACCATTTAAAGATGTGCTTATAATTCCTAAACTATGAGTGCTTTAAAAAAATCCGAGGATAGACTCAGAAAGAGCAGAAAATTCGGACTCTGGCTCTCGTGAACGGTCGAAAAATGAATAAATATTTTGTCTAGAAACTTTTGCACCAGCCATTATTGATTTCTCAGGTACAGGAAAATTGACTTATATTTTACTAGCTTTCTTCAGTTTATTGTATTTTTATAAAACGCCAGAAATTTTGTTTGTCTATATGATTAAATAAAGCATTGATTATTCTATCCAAAAATAAACTTCATTCAGGTCAAATCCGATTGTCGCAAAACTACTTTTCAATAGAAGAAATCTGTCGCACTTAAATTTGCACTAAGCATCAGATGAAATTGTTTGAGAATCGAGAAAGAAATAAAATTTTCCGATCAAAGTTTTGAATGCTCTCATACTACATCGTAGCCAACACTATTGATAGTAATCCGAAATTTATCTATAACACCTCATCACCAAATCAGGCTAAAGTTACCTGAATCAGTAGAGATATTGTTGCTTTAGCAAAAACTGTGTATGAATAAAAAAAGATTGAAATCACTAGACGAATACGATAAACTCGATAAAAATGAATAGTTGCACTTTTATTAAAAAAATTTTTGAAGATTCCTTGAATTTTCAGGCTATCTGGGAAATAAATCGCATAAAACAAAAGTTTTATAGATCTTCAGACTAATCAAAATATTTTAATGAAATTTAGCTTTGAATTCTTCATTTGTGATGTGTTGTTGGATCATATAATCAATTTTTAATATTTTTTTTTCGAACTGATCAAAATAGTTCAATTGAATGTTGTTTGGAATAGTTCATGTGTGATGTATTGTTTGACATTATGCTTTTAACTCCTAATATATCCGTCAAACTTATCAAAATATTTGAATTGAATGTTCCTTAGAATGATTCATTTCTGATGTGTTGTTCGACTAGATGCGCAACTTCTAATACAACCTTTAAACTTATGAAAATATTTTAATCGAATGTTGTTTTAAATTCCTCATTTCTGATGCGCTGTCTGATTATATACTCCCTTTCTAATACTTCTTTCATAGTGATCAAAATATTTTCATTGAGTCTTTGTCTAAATTCTTCATTTCTAATATCTTCTATCATTCCATAATCAACTCCGAATATTTAATTCAAACTGATCAAAATATTTCAAATGAATGTTACTTGGAATAATTCATTTCTGATATGCTGTTTGATCAGATACTCAAATCCAAACATTTCCTTCAAACTGATCAAAATATTTCAATTGAATATTGGTTGAAATAGTTCATTTCTAATGTGTTGCGTGACCAGACATCAACTCCTTATAAATCCTTGAAACTGATCAAAAAATTTAAATTAAATCTTCTTTTGAATTCTTCATTTGTGATGTGTAGTTCGATCACGTAATCAACTTCGTATACTTCCTTAAAAGTTATCAAAATATTTCAATTAAATCTTTATCCTTATTGTTCATTCGTGATCTATTATTTGAATATTATAATCAAGTCTTAGTATTTCCGTCAAAGTAATCAAAATTTTTCAAAGAAATCTTTCTTTGCATTGATCATTCATGATCTACTATTTGAACATATAATAAACCGGTACTATTTCTTTTAAAATGATGAAAATATTTTAATTAAATCTTATTTTGTATTGTTCATTCGCGATCTATTATTTGATCGTAAAATGAAGTCCGACTCTTTCCTTCAAAATTATCATAGAATTCCAATTCAATCAGCAATAAAGTATTCGCTGGTTATTTATTTTTTGATCATATAATCGACGCCTGATAATTCTCTTTAAATTGATCGACATATTTCAACGGAGATTACAGTTCAATTCTTCATTTGTGATGTCTTATTTGATCTAATAATCAACTCGTGCTATTTTCTTCCAACTAAACACAGTATTGGATGAAATCTGTGTTTGATTTCATCATTTTAAACGTCCTGTTTGATCATATAATCCACTGACAATATTTGCTTCAAACTAATCAGAATATTTCAACTCAACATTTGTTTCGATTCATCGTTTGTGATGTACTATTTGATAATAAAATCAACTCCTAATATTTTTTTTAACTGATTAAAATATTTTAATTTAATGTTGCTTTGAACAGTTCACTTCTGATGTGTTCTTTGAACAGATAGTCAACACTTAATACACCCTTCAAACTGATCAAAACATTTGATTTCAATGTTACTTTGAATCCTTCATTTCTGATGTGATCTCTAACCATATAATCAATTTTTAATATTTTTTTCCAACTGATCCAAATCTTCCAATTGAAGGTTGATTGGAAGAGTTCGTTTCTGATGTGCTCTTCGACTAAATACTTCACTCCTAATATATTCGTCAAGTTTATGAATATATTTCAATTCAATATTGTTTTGAATTCTTCATTTCTGGTGTGTTGCTTGATCATACAAAAAACTCACAATATTTGCTTCATAGTGACCAAAATATTTAAATTGAATCTTCTTTTGATTTCTTGATTTGTGATGCTTTCTTTGATCATATACTCAACTCCTCACACATCCTTCTAACTTATCAAAATATTTTAATTGAATTTTGGTTTGAATTGTTCATTTCTAATGTGTTGTTTGACCAAATATTCAACTCCTAAAATATCCTTCAAGCCTATGAAAATATTTTAATTGAATATTGTTTTGATTTTGTCATTTGTGATATGTTCTTTGACCAGATACTCAACTTCTAATATATACTTCAAGCTGATCATAATATTTTGACTTAATGTTGCTAGGAATTCTTCATTTCTGATGTGTTCTCTGTTCATATAATCAATTTTTAATATTTTTTTTGAACTGATCAAAATCTTTCAATTGAATGTTGATTAAAATAGTTTATTTCTGATGTATTATTTGACCAGATACAGCACTCCTAATATTTTCTCCAAACTCATAAAAATATTTCAATTGAATCTTCTTTTGAATTCTTCATTTCTCATGTGTTGTCTGATCATATAATCACCCCCTATTATTTTCTTCACAGTGATCAAAATATTGCTATTGAATCATGATTAGCCGTCTTTATTTGTGATGTGCTGTGTGATTACCTATTCGATTCCCAATATTTCTTTCAAATCTGGCAAAATATTCCCATTGAATGTTTGTTTGAATCCTCCATAGGTGATGTGTTGTTTGATTCCGTAATCGACTTCTAATATTTCCATCAAACTTATAAAAATATGTCAATTCAATCTTCAATTGCTTTCTTCTTTTGTGTTGTGTTCTTTGATCATATAATCAATCGTGAATATTTCGTTCAAACAGTTCAAAACATTCAAATCTAATCATCATTCAAGAATCCATTAGTGATCTATTGTTTCATCATATAAACAATTACTCTTAATCCTTTCAGACTAAACAAAATATTTTAATGAAAACTACCTCGAAATTCGTCATTTCTGATGTGTTCTATGATTATACAATCAAGTTGTAATGTTTCCTATAAATTAATCAGAATACATCTATTGAATCTTCCTCTGAATTCTTGATTTGCCATGTTCCCTTTGATCATATATTCAGCTTGTAATATTTCGTTGAAACTAATCAAAATATGTTAATTCAATCTTCAGTTGCTTTCTTCATTTTCGATGCCTTATTTCATTATAAAATAGACTGCTAATGTTTCCTTGAAACTTATCACAATATTTCTATTAAATATGGCTTTGTATTCTGCATTTGTGATGTATCCTTTCTTCATATACTCAGCTCCTCATATATCCATAAAACTTTTCAAAATATTTTAACTGAATGTTCCTTTCAATTGTCCATTTGTGATGTTTCGATTGATCACGTAATCAACTTCTAATATTTTGTTCACAGTGATCATAATATTTCGACTTTATGTTATTAGAAATTCTTCATTTCTGATGCATTGTTTGGCCAAATAGTCAACTTCCAATATTTCTTCGAAACTTATCAAAAATATTTCAATTCAATGTTAATTGGAATAATTCATTTGTGATGTGTTGTTTGACCAGATACTCAAGTCCTAATATATCTTTCAATGTTATCAAAATATTTTAACTGAATGTTCCTTTCAATTGTCCATTTGTGATGTCTCGATTGATCACGTAATCAACTTCTAATATTTCGTTCACACTGATTATAATATTTCGACTCAATGTTACTAGGAATTCTTCATTTCTAATGCGTTGTTTGACCAAATAGTCAACTTCTAATACTTCTTCGAAACTTATCAAGATATTTCAATTTAATGTTGATTGGAATAGTTCGTTTGTTAAGTGTTATGTAATCAGATTGCCAATTGATAATATTTCCTGCAAACTTATCAAAACATTTTAACTAAATGTTTTTTTGAATGGTTCATATAAGATGCGTTATGTGATCATATAAACAACTCCTAATATTTGGTTGAAATTAATCAAAATATGTTAATTCAATCTTCAGTTGCTTTCTTCATTTTCGATGCCTTATCTCATTATAAAATAGACTGCTAATGTTTCCTTGAAACTTATCACAATATTTCTATTAAATATGGCTTTGAATTCTGCATTTGTGATGTGTTCTTTATTCATATACTCATCTCCTCATATATCCGTAAAACGTTTCAAAATATTTTAATTAAATGTTATTTTGAATTGTCCATTTGTGGTGTCTTGATTGATCACGTAGTCAGCTATTAATATTTCCTTCACCATAGTCACAATAGTTCAACTGAATCTTTGTTTGCATTCGTCGTTTATGATTTAGTGTTTCATTATATAATCAACTTGTTATATATTTTTCCAACTCATCGAAATATTTCTATTGAATGTTGCTTTTAATTGAACATTGATGATGGGATCTGTCATTGTGAAATCAAGTTACAATATTTCCTTCACACTTATCAAAATATTCTAATTTAATGTTACTTTGAACTGTTTATTGGTGATAGGATCTGTTATTATGAAACCAAGTTACAATATTTCCTTTACACTTATCATAATATTTTAATTGAATGTTATTTTGAAGTGTTCATTGGTGATGGGATCTGTCATTATGAAATCAAGTCACAATATCTCCTTCAAACTTATCATAATATTTTAATTGAATGTTGGTTTGAATTGTTCATTTGTAGTAGTCTCTGCCATTATGAAATCAGATCACAATATTTTCTTCACACTTATGAAAATATTTCAATCGAATGTTAATTTGAAGTGTTCATTGATGATGGGATCGGTCATTATGAAATCAAGTCACAATATCTCCTTGAACCTCATCAAAATAGTTTCATTGAATGTTCGTTTGAATTATTCATTTATCATGGGATCTGTTATTATGAGATCGAGTCACAATATTTTCTTCACACTTATCAAAATATTTTAATAGGATGTTGCTTTTAATTGTAAATATGTGATATGTTGTTTGATGATTTAATCTACTCCTAATATTGCTTTCACAGTGATCAAAATATGTTAATTGAATCTTCGGTTGCTTTCTTCATTTTTGATGCCTTGTTTCACTACAAAATGAACTGCTAATGTTTCTTTGAAACTGATCAAAATATTTTTATCAAGTATGTGTTTGAATTCTTCAGTTTTGATGTGTTGTTTGATCAGATAGTCATCTCCTAGTATTTCTTTCAAATTGATTAAAATATTTCAATTAAATGTTTGTTTGAATTGTTCATTTTTGATGAAATCTGTCATTATGAAGTGAAGTCAAAGTATTTCGTTCGAACTTATCCAAATATTCTAATTTAATGTTGTTCTGACTTGATCATTTGTGATGAGCTCTGTCATCATGGAATGAAATCACAACATTTTTCTCAAACTGATCAAAATATGTCAATTAAATCCTTTGTTGGTTTCTCCGTTTGTGATGTGTTGTTTGATCATATAGTCAACTGCGAATATTTCCTTGTAACTTATTGAAATATTTTAATAGAATGTGCCTCTGAATCATTCATTTAGAATGTGGTGTTTGATTATATAGTCAACTCCAAATATTTCATTGTAATTTATTAAAATATTTTATTTGAATCTTGTTTAGAGTTGTCCATTTGTGACGTGTTGCTGGATCATATAATTAACTCGTACTATCTCTTTTCAGCTGATCAAAATATTTTAAGTGAATCTTCTTTTGAATTCTTCATTTCTGATGTGTTGTTTGATCATGTAATCAGTTTGTAATATTTTTTTCGAACTGATTAGAATACTTCAATTGAATGTTGGTTGGAATAGTTCATGTGTGGTGTATGGTTTAATCATATATTCAACTCCTAATATAGCCTCAAAACTTATCAGAATATTTCAGCTGAATCTTCAGTTGATTTCTTCATTTTTGATGCTTTATTTCATTATAAAATCAACTGTTAATGTTTCTGTGAAACTTATCAAAATATTTCTATTGAATGTGGCTTTGAATTCTTCATTTCTGATGTGTTGTTTGATCATAGAATCAATTTTCAATATTTTTTTTGAACTGACAAAAATATTTTAATTAAATCCTCTTATGATTTCTACATTTATGACGTGTGGTTTGATCATATAATTAATACCTAATGTTTCTTTTCACGGTTATCGAAATATTTTAGTTGAAACTTCTTTTAAATTCTTCATTTCTGATGTTTTGTATGATCGTATCTTCGACTTCTAATATCTCCTTGAAGCTTAACAAACTATGTCAATTGAATGTTTGTTTGCATTGTGCATTTGTGATGTGTAGTTTAATCATATAATCAACTTCTAATATTTCCTTCGCAATGATCGAAATACGTCAATTAAATCTTCAGTTGCTCTCTTCATTTGTGGTGTCTTGTTTCATTATAATATAAACTGCTAATGTTTCCTTGAGATTCATCAAAATATTTCTATTGAATGTGAATTTGAATTCTTCATTTGTGATGTATTTTTTGATTATATAATCGATTTTGAGTATTTTTTTTCAAATTGATCAAAATATTTCAATTGAAGTGTCCTTTAAATTCTTCATTTGTGATGTGTTGTTTGATCAGATGCTGAACTCTTAATTTATCCTTCAAACTTATGAAAATATTTTAATTGAATGTTGTTTTGAGTTCTACATTTCTAATGTGTTGTTTAATTACATATTCAATTCCTTTTATTTCCTTCACAGTGATCAAAATATTTCTATTGAATGTTGATTTGAGTTGTTCATTGATGATGTGTTGTTTGATCATATAATGAATTCCTAACATTTGCTTCAAACTGATCCAATTATATTAAATGACTCGCAGTTGAGTTCTTCATTTTTTAGGTGGTGTATGGTTATAATTACGAGTGGATGTATTATTTCTTCGAGATAAGAAGAATATTTGAACAGAGGGTCCAAGCCCGGTATGCTCTTCTAATATAGCATTTCGGTGACAAATCGTCGAGGGAACATCCTGATACTTTCGTGGATCAGTCGCACATTTTTCTTCGATATCATCATATGCAGAACTTTATGATTTTGAACTAATTTAGTTCTTTTTTTCTTTTTAGAAATTATTGTAGAAATAAAAACCTACGACAATAATCAAGCATTCTCTCCAATTGTTACGGACATCAATAAACTTTTTCCAGTAGTTAGTCCTACCTCTGATTTTTTTCAAGTTATCATCATCCTTCATTCCTCTTTTTGTATTTTTCTTTTTTTAATTTTTTCTGTAGTTTTTCAAATTTTAGTTCGAATAAAATATATGTACTAAGAAAATGTCTTCTATATTTTTTTTTCATTGAGGGTAGTGCAGTGAAAGATTTCAGAATATTTGTCAAGAGAGAATTTAAAGAGTTATGAACTGCTGCGACCAGATTCGAACTTCTAACGGCGTAAGGAACTCAATAAACAGCAGCATACGCTGCATTGATCTTCTCTTTAGAATTAAAGATTGAGGGTGAGAGGTGAGAGTGAGTTTATCTTCAGGAGTGTGAAACCAATGTAAACAAATTACTCTATATGTATTAGATATAAACCAACTTACTGATCTCAACTTTAACTTTTCAGTAACCGATTTTTTGAGGGTGAGGGTGAATTTAGCTATCAAGATCGCGATTTCGACCTTACTAAAGGATCTCATCAGTTGGTTTTTAATCTAAATGATTTTTTTCTGAAGATAGATAAATCACAAGATTGAATGAAGTTTATTTTGGCATTAGTCATAAAAATATTTTTAATTTGGACCGAGACAAATACGAAGGAAAGTTAATATAGGCCAATCAGAAACTGTTTAATTGAAATATGAACTACAAAACACGTTGAATAGAATCATTTTGACGTAAAATTGATTAAATAAATTAAAGTGATATTTTTATTATTGTTGATAAAAAACTGTTTAAAAGCAAAAAGATTCATAGCATATATTAAAAAATTCGATTAAGTGATATATCTGCAGAAGTTGAGTCAGGATTAATCGAAAAAAGAAATCAAAGAATAAATGTTCGTTAAATTTTGGTTTAATGGTTCATATGAAGGCGGATATATCAGAAATCAGATTTTTTTTATTAAAATCAGTTTAGTAAAAAAATAATACTTATTAAAAATTACTTGAACATGTTCTAATTATTTTGTCTGTAACATGATCTAAATAAGTTGGAAGTTAGTTAAATGGTTTTCTACGTTTTTGAGTCTAGAACTCTGCGGATCACAATACTAAACAGCGATATTTTTCGAGATATACATTTGATAAAAGAGTAGCTGCTTTATTAGATCATACTGAACTCTTAAATGCGTCTAAAATTCAGTAAAGTAAAACGAAATTCTATTTTATCGGTCTAAATTAACTTATATGTGTAGAACAGATTATAATATTAATAATGAGACAAACCAATTTGACTTTCAAAGGTTATTTTAAAATTGAACAAAAACGATGTTATTATTTCTTCATCGTAACACGTATTATACTATCCGATGAGAGTGATTATTTTTCATATGTTAACAGCCAACGTAGGTGAAGTTAGCACCATATTCGTTTAGGAAAGTGTTCCAAGTAAAGCTCGACGATATCTATCTAATGGTAACTTCGGATTTCCCGTAGCCCAAACTAATAGTGAGAAAAATCCAAATACTGCTGTTTTTCTATAGAAAAACTCACACTTACTTACTAAAACGTGCTCGTATTCGTCCAAAAGCGTGTTCCAAGTAGAATTGGATGAGCTCTATTAATCAGTGTATATGGATGGCTCACAGTCTACACGCTTTCTCCAGAAATCGTGAAATAATATTTTACCACTGTAAGACGTAGAGTTATGCAAACTGGTTGCGTCTTTGATTTGTCATTGTTAATGCCTTTGTTGATCCCTGGGCGTATACTTAGGCGATTAAGGACATTTAGTTCGATTTACTAAGGCATAACTGACCAGTTTATTTATCACAACAAGATTATATAACATGATGACTAACAAAAGAGAAAAAGAAAACAATAACATCACGACAGAAATAGAAAACATATAACATTTAGAGGTCGGGATGTAACACCCTTTCCCTTCGAAAAAAAAGTTTTGTTTACAAACACTTTTTCAAGACCAAGAAAAATATGAGATCTAACAAACAAAAAGAGAGAGAAATACAAAAATATCTAAGAACATGACTAGCAACCACACCAGGTAGAGATCACACAAAAAAAAGAAAGAGAAGAGAAGAAGAGATAGGAGAGAGAAAAAAATATATATATTATAAAAACAACAGCACGAGATTAACGTCCGAATTTTCTTTTATAATAAAAATATCCATTTCTGTTGGACATGCTGTTGGATAATTTTCTTTGAGCATCATATTGAGCTTGATTGTTCTTCAATCCAATTAATAATTTTTTGTCTTCATCGTCGTCTACGTGCGTAAATTCGATGTTGTAATAACGTAAGATCTTCCGCACCAATTTCTTCGGAAACAAATAATAACATTCGAATTTGATGAAGTACCGGTACCAACGTTTCTTTGTCTTATCATTTCTCTTCTTGTTCTGACGTTTCTTCCATTCAGCGCTTCGTCTTGCACGACCTTATTTGACTTGTTGATACTGTACTTGTTGTTGTTGAAGTGCTTCATCACTTGGTTCATCTGGTTCAACATTAACAATAATACCAGCTTCAGTTATTCCATTTTCTAATGGTCCAGCTTGATGTTCTTGTGCTGCTTCTAATTCATCATCACTACGTAATAATTCATCATCCGAAATGTCTTCTAAATCATTTTGTGTTGCTTCAGCTAATTCTTCAGTTGTTTTTTCTATTACTACAGAAACAACACCACCCCCATTAGCTGTATCATCTTCATCATTTGTATCTCTTGGTTGAACAAGTTGATATAAATAGATTTCTTCATCTGATGAACCTGGATCGACATTTTTCCCATTTAATAATCTTGACAATTTTCCCAAGTCAACATTCTTGTTCTTCTTCTTTTTCTTACTTGGTTGTGATAATGGTGGCAATTTTGTCGGTTCAAATGCCATAAATGCTTCATTAATTCTTCGATGATGTATCATTGTAAAAGACCATTGTTCTAAAATTGGTCTTATAAGAAACACTACGGCCATCACGTCTTCCTTGGCATATTCAATCATTTTTTGCTGAGTTGAATAAGATAAAGATGAGCTTGATGACGTTAAACTTTATCCCCAATGACTCCTTGTACATTCTTTTTTAATAATTAATCCACTTGCATAAAAAAGAGCATTTTTTAACGACCATAATTCACCGGATTTATATGGACTTGCAGGATGACAATCACAAGGAGCTTGTACCTTAATTTGTCGATCATTTTTATCATCATTAACATCTTGAGATTGATCAATCGAGCTCGGGACTCTACAAAGAATCCGTGCTCTATCATACCATATTGAATAATAAGGTTGGATGTTAATAAGTTCAGCTGATATCGGCCATGTAATTAAATTTTTAATTGGCATCAATTCCATATGTATGTTTCCCCACCCATACAATTTATTGATCGATCTAAATATCAAATCAAACAATTTTTTAACATATACATACATTTCCGATTTTTGTCCAGGTAATTGATTTAATTCAATAAAGATAATATATGATGGTAATTGATGACCAATCGATTGAATTTGTACAAGAGCCAGTTTATTATCGGACATCTCTGACTCTGTATCAATTGCATATAAATAACATTGAGCCACGTGATCTAATACTTGATTCATCACTCGTAATGACATATCCTTGTTAACAAATACAAGTCGATAATTAGACGATGGTACATCAAATCTTGAGCCATGTCCAAATAATGAATGTCGAGTTAATGTTGAATGATGATCTTGTGTACGTGGTGGTGAATGATGATGTTGTGTATTAAATGATGGATGACAAGCTGAACGATTTGGTGTATTATTTGAAGAATAAGATGATGAATAACATGAACGATTTTTTTCTGCCATTATAAAATTTTATTCCGTTAAAATTGTTGGTGTTGATGATGATAATGAAGAAATTCGAGTTGTAAATATTGATCTTGATGAAGATGAAATTCGACCTGATATTAATGATAAAATTCTAAAGGATGTTGATGTTGATGATAAAGAAGTTCTAAATGTAGTTGATGTTGATGACGATTAGTTGAATAGCTGTATTGAGTATTAGAATAATCTAAACAATTATAAACATGTTTAATAAAATAATTTGAAAAAGCTTCTAAATAAATAAATAATATATGATCATTAAATAACTGGACAATGGTCAACTGATAAATATATTCCTGTAAATAATTAAACAGCTGATTTTATCAACAACAGCTGATTTAGTCGACAACAGCTGACTTAATCGACGACAGCTGATTTAAAATACACAATTAACAATGATTGGTGATTATCCAAATAAACAATAGAACAATAATCCATAAAATATGAACGAATCGATCTGATGAATCATAACATAATATTCATTCGAAGACGATTTTGACCAATAGCCATTGGTCATCCATTTTGAACATATGCACTATACGCTTGATGGTATTGCCCACAGATGTCGTTGACTTATAGCCAAATGAATAATTATTTCGATTGGTTCATTTCAGAAACCATTCTCTTTCTATTTTTAAAGAAGGTTTCCCTTAACAATGAGTCATCATCAACTTATCATTGTAATTATAAATGTATATTGTCATCATTAACTTTCCAATTGGATTTGATGAGAGAAAGTTGATCTTTTAATGCGCGCATTTTAAAATATCAATAAATCCACTTTACCGATAATAAATGTTATTCCATTTTAAACGTTGGCCATACATTTAAATAGGTTTAACATTTAACATCATTCATATAAATTTTTGCCAAAAATTAATAAGACATATACATCAAATAACGAATAATAAAATTGATAAAAATATAATGTTAATATCGATAAAAATATTTATAAAGATAGAATTAAATCTGGTGTTGTTGATTTTTATTTTATTTCTTTTTAAAGGTTAATTTGATCTAGAAACAGAAATGGGTCTAATATCATTAATGTGTACCCGTATTTCTGCTTGTGTTATTTCATCTTTAACAGTATAAATTGGATGTTGAGCACGAATAATAATTTGTGGTGTAATTGAATATTTTGGATCTAATTTATTTTTCATTCCATGTCTTCTAATTAAAACACGATCATTTATTTCATAATGGGGATTGGAACGTTGTTGATCATATCGAACTTTATATTGATGTTGTTGACGAAGAATATTTTCCCGTGCATTTGTATGCATCACTTTCATACATTTTTTCAATTGCTCATAGTAATCATTTGGTTTATTAAATGTAAATGAAGATAATTTTCCATCAGGAGGTAATCTTGGTTCTCTTCCAAACAATAACTGGAATGGTGAATATTGAGTTGTTGAGTGCGTTCCTGTATTATATGCAAATACTACAGGTAACAAGAATTCATCTCAATTGTTGCTTTCTCTATCTTGGAGCTTGGCAATTTGAGGAACGAATGTTGCGTTGAATCTTTCAACCATTCCATTTGATTGAGG
>JAJEKB010019793.1:56404-80893 GCA_022393335.1 Macrotrachela quadricornifera
ATACTCGATTCAAAAGCGATTTGACACCTAAATATGTTCCCTCGTTAAAGGATTTTAATCATATATAAATGTCGTTCCAATGCTTACTCATCTTCATTTTCCGACGAAAACATGCTGATTTCGATGAGGTTTCTACCATGTAGGAAAATGTGGAGAACAACATCACTTACAGTACGGACAATTTCTAGTCATTTCTCATCGCTTTCAATGAGATCTCTAATCAAGATCAATACCGATGTGTCGACTAAAATTCACCACTGATTTGATATTGCAAAATGGTTCATGCTGATTAATTATAGACTGGCTATTCATCAAAGAAAATGCTCTGAAAGAAAAATAGTCATTCAGTTCAACAGCAGTCGGCCAAAAGAAAAAGAATTCTATCTAAGATATTAATAGGTATGAATACTGCTTCATGATGTCTAAAGCGTCCAATATATGAATAAATTATGAAATGGATTAGAAAGCAGTTCTGCGACGAAACCGACTCGTTGTACGATACCAATGACATCTGCATCACTGAACTCCTTCATATTAAGAAATATTGTATTAATTGATAGTGTGTTGTGAAAATAGCTTAACTATGAAGTAACTAATGAACCAGATAATCACCACATACAGTGATGACCAAAAATATAAGAACAACCAGACTATTTTTGTTTTCCTTTTTTTACTCCTTTTTTCCTTCTCGAATTGATATGTCTCCCAATACACACTCATCTAATCATAGACTTTACAAATATCAGTTTAGAAATTTTCCTGAGTTATTTGTTTTTATGAAAAAATACCTTTATAAAAAAACCTGGTTTTTTACCTTTTCAACAGAAAAAGAAGAAATGAATGTTTTAATAATCTGTTACACATAGCACTATATAAAAAAATTAAAGTTTTTGCACTTTTGCAAATTGGTTTAACGTATTCAGATATCCGAAATAGACTAGACGTTTCGAATGGCTCCATCAACAACACTGGAAAAAAGGAAAAACGAAATTTACCATGGAAAAATTGTTTCGATCAAGGTTGGAAGAAATCGATTATCCTTCAAGAAGACCGTTATTTAACCAAGTTAATGAGAAAGGATGATTAACAAACTAGTGAGCAATTAGCATCTGAATGGAGCTTATCAAATGGAACATATATTAGTGTTCGAACAGTTCATCAACGCTTATTTAACGCTGACTATAAGAGTTATACAATTGAACAAAAGCTATATCGAAAAATACATCATCGTTGTACTCGGTTAAAATTTGCGCGTAAATATTATCGATAGATTTTTTATGAATAGAAAAATGTTATTTTGTCCGGCGAATTCCATTGTGAACTTTTCAACCGAAAAAATAGATCTTATGTTCATCGTCTTCAATCAGAAGCTAATGCACCGTTTAATTGTGTACCACTTATTCAATGTAGACGTGGTACAATTAGCGTTTGGGGTGCTATGACTGTGAGGGGAGTTGATCTTTTGATCTTTTACACTGGAAGAATGAATGGTCAACCTTATACAAACAATATCAAATCTCAATTGCTGCCACATACTTTAAAAAAGTTTTAAACAAAATGATACTTGGTATTATATACAAGACGATGCAACTTGTTACAAAATCAGCTTTTACTATGAAGGCATTTAGACGTTTCGTCGCTACTTTTCATTCGAGCACTCGTTTTTCTGAAAATTCATCACTTTTTTTTGATAAAGTATCGGGTATTTTTAATTAGAAAAAAAAACGGGTGTTCGAAACGATAATCGATAAACACACGGATTTTTGGAATGCCAACCGCACACAGATTCCGATGCAAGGAACTGGACAATTTTAACAGATGTTCCTAAAAAAACTGTTAACTGTTCGTAATAAAAGTATAGGGATGTTCGGAACAGTTTTCACAGGAGTTCGAAATTTATTAGAGCAGCATTTTAGTCCAGCTAATCGATGTTCGGCACGCTCATCCTTTCACAACACAGTACACAATAGGTGAGACCCATAGTTACAAATGTGAAAGTGTGTACTGAATTACAAACTTCTACTGCACTCGTTCCAGAGTGCGTCAGCAAATATTTCATTGTCAAAACTTGATGGCCTATCTGCTTACTTCTTTCCTTCATTATTAGAAATAAATGAGTTTCATTGAATAAAGAAAAATACCTACAAATAGAAAGGCAAACTCTTACGAAATATATCAAAGTTTCGAAGACTTCTATGTTTATATTCTGACTACTCGTTATTTTCTTTCCTCATCTTTTGTAACTCTGTTATGCGACATAATTCGTCCTGAACATCCGTTTTATTGGTTACGAACATCAGTTAATTTATTTTCCGAACATTCGTCTTTGACATCAGATGTTCAGAATGACAGCGATGGAACATCTGGAGGCTTACTATGAATTGCATGAAAAAACATGGAACTAACGTTATAGATTGGCCTGCTACATTACCGGATTTTAATATAATTGAAAACCTTTGTGATATAATTGGTAAAAAACTCACAAACTACCAACCTAGGATTATGAATGATTTCAACAAATTATTCTTAAACTATGCTCAGAAATATCAATAGAAACAAAGATAACGTTCCTTCGAAAATACTGACTTTATTATAAGGAAAAATTTATGTGAATATTTACGCCTTCTTTTTCTGTTGAAAAGGACAAAAAAACCATGTTTTTTTATAAAGGTATTTTTTCATGAATATAAACAACACAGGAAAAATTTTGAATTGATATTAGTGAAGTGTATGGTTAAATGCATATGTATCGATCGACATAACAACCTAAGAAGGAAAGAAGAAAGTGGAAAAAATGAAAAACAAGAATGACCGGCTTGTTCTTATATTTTTGACCAGCATTGTATATAGTCTAAAGACAGACTTTCTCAGAAAACACTCAAACTATTTTTGTGGTTTAAGAGAAAAATCAAATAAACACTGATAACGAATCGCCAATTTCTACATGAAACAAATAATCAACAACATCAACATTCCCTTTACTATAATTACCGATCCGTTAAATAAATAATCATTAATACTTTCGAATGGACTACTCGTGTTAGAATGAACAATCACGATGTGTTTAAATATTCAATTTATCGGCTATGTTTAGTACTGACAAACCAATCTCATATGAAATCGATTTTTGAAACATAAGAGTATACTAATCCCAGCACAACAACTCTTATCCTGCATAGATATATCCAATCTCTCTCATACTTGATATTATGAAAGAAGCAGAGAAATTAACCACGTCGTACACAGAAGATTACTAATTCAATGCGATCATTTCAAATCATCGTCAAACTCATTTTCGAAGCCATGATTAGTCGTTGATAAGTGACTTTGCCCATCTAGCAAATTAAGAGAGAACCATTAGGAGAATTTTCATGGACGTTGCTAAAACTAGGTTCATGTCAATTAATGTCCGTCCAGAAAGTTTGTGCGAGTGACTGCTTTTTGAATAACTTTTGCTAGGAACAGGATATAGATCTGCTGTTTTCGGCGTTCGACAGCCAATGCGAAAAGGTATCTTTTTACTACCAAAAAAGGTTTTCTGGAGCGCAATTCCGAAGTTGATTTTGCAAAAGATCTGTGAAAAAACAATTTCTCGGCACCTTTTTTCCTCAAAAGCCTTGGTCCTAGGGTCACCTCAATAATCAGAGTCAGCGTAGGGGTAAACTGACGAATATTTATATGCGCAATAGTTATCGATTGATTAGATTATAATAGCATTTAGTCAGTTGTTCTAAACTGATAAGATAGAATAAATGAAATATTTTTCTGTTATTTGACACAAGAACATCACAAGAGCAACATTTTATTTCGGTTATTAAATAAAGAAATCCATCTTTTTGACCTTCGACGATCCGTGAATATCATCATATGTCACCGACCACTGAGCAAATTTCGTGAAATTATCTGCTGCCCACTATGTTTCGCTCTGTATTCATGATGAAGTGAATATTTTTATCCAAATCTAACAAAATGTATCGTTTGACGACAAAGAGTATGCGCAATTATAACGTGGTATAAAGTGAAGACCAAAATTCTAACTGTCCAGTTTATTAATGTAACACCAGATCTTGATGAGGACATTCTGTCAATATAGCACAACTAATTTATGAATTACTGATTGTCTCTCGGTTTTGTCACTTTGTCTGATTAAAACATTGCTTTTATTTTTAATTGATTTTGATGAGAAGAAAACAAAGGAGACATTGATGATGATTATGATTACATAGAGACAAAAATTGCCTGAAACAACTACATTATATTTGACGCTCATTCTATATGTAAAGAAGATATTGTATTAACAAACTATCTGTTTGGCATCGGTGAGTGTTAATTCACTATTACAACTTACACAAGAAATCTAAATGATCGATGAGAGTTATTCTTATAAAGATGATTCGAAAAATAGATTACTTATCACAATGACAATAATGGATCAACCATTAGCTAACTGGCAACTTTCTTTATCGAATCTTTTGAACTGCATTAAAAATGTATATAGATTCACCGCTTTTAACTAAGAGTGAGTTCTTATATACAGTGCGATTCATTGAGCTTCATATGAATACCTGATTTGGAGAGTTTTGACAGTTTATTGAAATGGTGATCTTCGTTGAAATATAGAAAAAAAAAACTGTTTTGATTTAAAAGGACAAAGTCTCTTAACAATGTTCACAACTGAAGACAGTCATACATGTAATCCAAAACATTTTAATAATTTTATAGATTGTAATTTTTCTCATTATGCTCATAAATTCTATTTTCAACGCGCTTGCAGTTGGAATACCGTTTACTATTGACGATGTTTAAAATCACTGTGTTACATGTTCTTCAAGACAGTATTAAATTGTTCTTTTGACTTAAAACTATATATTACTCTTGACTTGTTCTTTGATTCAAATTTCTCTATCTTACAGAAAAGAGATTGAGAAAAAAACGTGTTATTATGAAATATGAGTCTTACGAAGATCAGTGTTCACATGTAAAAACACAATTAATATTTACGGACTATATTTTGTCTGTAGTTATGCCTAATATAAATAAAACTGTACGTGGGATTTAAGTGGCTGCTATGCTTAGGGAAGCTATGTGAAATAAAATCTTAAAAAGACTCCTTTTCTCACAAGGTAGTCCTTTCACATTATATCGTTCGTTTGTAAGAGCAATCTTATGTGATATCAGTCGTGCGCTTTAATGTTTTTATCTGATATCTTGTGTAATCGGTCAAGGTAAAGCGTTACTATTAATATTACGTGCATCATACCAGTTTTACGTGATTCGATTAAGGTAAGGTAAAATTCTGCTGACGAGGGAACATATCCAGGTGTCAAATCGCTTTTCGATCGAGCATATGCTCAAATGATAGACCACAATGAGTTATTAAACACCCTAGAATAACTCGGTTTTCCAGGCTTTCTTGGCTGAGATATCCGCTTATAATTATTAATAGTTTTATTGTACTATGAATATAGTTATATCTTTTATATCTTAACTGTATGTATGTCAATGTAGTTGACTTATGTTACTAATTAGACATCTAGTACTGATTAGAATCTCAAAGCTTGTAGTTAAACTAGTGTTTTCTGCTAAAGACATGATTTTGTTTGACATAACAAATGAGTATTGCAAAGTAATATGCCTTTAATCAATTATCCAATTAATAATTCATGTATTAATTTTAACAGATATTCATCTTATAATTAGCATATAGATAAAAGTTTTAGCTCATTTATTGATGATACAGTTAATTAAAATATAACGAAAACGTTCTTATATATTTTATTATGAAATAAAGCATACTGATAAGTTAGACTTATTGAACAAAAAGCATCGGTTTGTTGAATGTGTATTCCATTAGATTAAATAAAATTTTCTTTTCTTTTAATGCATCGTTTGTATATGTTTCTTCACGTTCAAAATTGACGAAGGAAGGACATGATATACGGACTTGGTCTAAAAAAATAGCCCAAGAAGTATGAACAAGTGCATAGAAAAGCACGTGCATGCGCTTATATAGATTTAATCGATGCGCACATTCTCTATTTATATTCCAAATAACCACATAAAAGAATGAATAGTGTTACTCATGTTTTGAACCAGCTCACCGACAAAGTTTCTAAGGAAATGATAGTTGGAAATAGTTCTCATATTAATAATAATAAAGAACAGATCGTATCTCACTTGTACGATGTTCTCGAGTCTCTTGTAAACAGCAGCGGCTTTACTTTACATGTCGACACAACATTAGATTATGGTTCTGATAATGATTCAGAGGATGAAGATAACACATCGGAAGAATCTTCAGGTGATTCGGACGACGCTTCGTATAACGAAGAACAAGATGCTATATCAGGCTATGGTGTTGAAAATTTTACATTTGATTATATGCGACGTGCTCTCGATCACTATGATGCAATCGATCCAAACACCAATAAACGAAAACATACATTTAAAGGTGTTATGCGTCTCTTTCCACGTGTTACGCATCAATCATATCTGTCACGATTTCGAAAATATTTACAGAATAATGGTACCAAGGTACACAAAATTGATTGTGTTAATGATTATGTATATGAAAAGTTCCAGAATGCACGCTCACGTTTTCTTCCAGTACACGATCAAGATCTACGTCGCTGGGCTCGTCAAAAAGCCAGTGATATTTCTTTCAATGACTTTCAAGCATCATCTTACTGGCTTTTTAACTTTAAGAGAAGAAATAATATTTGTTCCCGAAAGGTTACTAAGGTACTTAACTTTTTTATTCAGTGACTGCACCTAAGATTTCTTTCAACTTATAACTCTAAAAGTTTCGACAGTCGAAGTTAGGGAAGTGGTAAACACCAGAAATGAACTGTTTACATTAAGTTTGACTAACTAAATACACGTTTATAAAATCGTTTCATACAGATTTTCTTTGAACATTTTTTTATATTATAGGCTATAACTAAGCGTGAAGTTGCGGATGTAGACAGTATAAATGAATCTGCTGAACTTTTCATAGAAAAAGTTCAAGATTTATTACCAACATACGATCATCGAGCAGTTCTTAACACTGATCAGACTGCATTTGAGTTCGAAATGCATTCAATGCGAACTTTATCATACGTGGGAGAAAAGAATACATTGTCGTCTGTTCGATCTAAAAATAAGATTACACATCACTATACGGTGCAACAAACAATAAGTTTAGCTGGACAAATCGTAGGACCGGTCTTTGTGTGCTTGCAAGAGAAAAATGGTGTAATGGGCGAACGTGTTCGCAAAAATCTTTTCCGTGCAGATAACGTCGTTCCAAGTTGTTCAGCGTCAGGTAAACTAACTACTTCTCATGTTCAATATTGGATTGACAACTGTCTTTTTCCTTTCATTCCTCATTCTCGCACTCTGTTATTATCGGATTCTTGCAGCGGTCAAGGTGATACACATGGATTATATGATAAAATAAGATGGTTAAAGCGTCTACAAATTCCATCCAAAACCACATCGAGAATTCAACCACTCGATGTATTCTTTAACCGCCAGTGGAAAGTCATTGCTTGTCGTCTCTATGACAGAGTACATCTTGATGATATGAATATAGATGTCACGGAACGCAATAACATACTTAAACTACAGTCACTAATTCATAATCAACTTTCATCACATATTTTTACGTCTATGATTAAATATGCATGGTTTAAATCTGGATATATTGACGTACATCCTGGTCCTTTCAAAACTGTTACTGAAGTTTGCTTTGGATTTGATGATTTTCAATGTCATGAGCCTGGCTGTACCTCCGGCTCCTTCATTCGATGTAGTCATTGTAATGAGATATTGTGTATTTATCATTTCTTCGACAACTACCACTTTCATTGATTATACTGTCACATTCTATTGTTTTCAGTTGTTGTTCTTTCTAGTATGATTTATGAACTATCACTAAACATTGATTATAAGACATAAAATATATAAGAATGTTTTCGTTATATTTTAATTAACTGTATCATCAATAAATGAGCTAAAACTTTTATCTATATGCTAATTATAAGATGAATATCTGTTAAAATTAATACATGAATTATTAATTGGATAATTGATTAAAGGCATATTACTTTGCAATACTCATTTGTTATGTCAAACAAAATCATGTCTTTAGCAGAAAACACTAGTTTAACTACAAGCTTTGAGATTCTAATCAGTACTAGATGTCTAATTAGTAACATAAGTCAACTACATTGACATACATACAGTTAAGATATAAAAGATATAACTATATTCATAGTACAATAAAACTATTAATAATTATAAGCGGATATCTCAGCCAAGAAAGCCTGGAAAACCGAGTTATTCTAGGGTGTTTAATAACTCATTGTGGTCTATCATTTGAGCATATGCTCGATCGAAAAGCGATTTGACACCTGGATATGTTCCCTCGTGAGTAGCATTCATATGTGCATGTCGTTTCAATGTTAACTTAATAACAATGAAGAATCGTGTGGTGTGATAAAGATGGGTAGTAAGATGTTCTTCGATTCTTTCGTGTTTCATTCGTTTTATCATTTGTTCACATGCATCTCTTATGTATTCTGTCTCAATATGTGTGAACCTGACAGATTGTTAAAATCGACATCGAATTCAGCAAGGAACGGTACTGAAATTAGCATTCACTCGCCTTGCATCTCTCCTTTTCCTTACAGCTATTCCTAGAGAGTTACATTGCAGATTACTTCTTACTACTAACTTTTTCGAGTAGGGCAACAGATAAACCTCGGTAGTCAAAGCAAAGATTCAGTGTGCACTGAACTGTTATGATCAGTATTTCAGTGTTGTGACCAAATCCGACTATCCCTAGAACAGACCGCTGAGTGCTTTATATACTGGCCGACAGATGCTATATATCAATCGAGGAAAAAATGATCCATCAATGTGATACAATACAGTCTGATATCAATAAAAACAATTCCATCAACTGAGACGTTCACTTTTCTTTCTATTCGAAAAAATTTATCATGAAGTATAAGATACATAGGTTGCGCATGTTGCATATTCTTTTGAACTCCAATAAATTATCTCGGCGGTAAAGACACACGAAAACCTACTGTAAACTTTTATACCGAAGCAAACATTCACAGATGTGATCGGTACATTGATTTAATAAAACTAATACCTGTGTGTTGATAGATAAGACTGCCCTTAGTCTAGTCAATATTATAGAGTGCACAAAAATCGCTACATCAGTTAAATCTTTATCCGACTGCGCCGGCATAAAAAATTATAAAGCATGTCCGGTCGTCTTTGCTGTCGACATTGTTCATCCACGCTCAAAAGTGATATCGAACAGATGCAATGTATATTTCCTGTGCATCAGGATACGATCTTTCGAATAAAATAAGGATTCAACATTTTCTCAGAAATTTTTGGATCATTACTTCCTTAACTACAGTAGTCATATGCCGAAAGAGCCTTGATTCAAAATCAAGATTACTAGTTATGACTTCATTATTAATCCTCTTGTTAGCTCTTATCGACGTGCATAATAGAATTATCTGAAAATTCTGTCTCGTGCTAAACAAGAAACGAGAAATTTTTTTAAAAAATCTATTTGTTTCCTATTTTTGTCGCTTCAAGTAACTTTTATCGTCGCATAAATATGTTAACTAGCATCGTGAAGTATTTATGGTTATATTTGCTCATAAATTCACTTCTCAGTATCTTATGAGCGCTTGCTGTTGCACCAACGCAATTTGTCAAAACTCGAAAATACTTTCACTTGCTCAAATATATTCTACTTATCTATATGTCTTCATATTCTAGAAATATCAAAGACGTTTTTCAAGACACACACTATCGTTCTACGTTTCGTAAATAACTCGTCCTCCTCTAACTATATCACGTGCAATAATGAACTTACTGATATTTCTGTACGTGATAATGATCCATTTACCTGTTATATCAACCGATCATCGAATCAACGGTCTCGTTTATGAACCAACTTTGGTGTGGACAAAACAGTATGTGACAATTGCATTTGTGAACGGAGACAGCAGAGAACAGCTGAAATTTCGTCGAATATTCTTTGAGTGGTTCAAATGCACTCACATTCATTTTACGGAAGTCCCACTCAGCCAGGGTGCTGACATTCGTGTCGGCTTAAGGTTGTTTGGTGCCCGAAGTTTTTCGCTGATTGGTTCTTCATCTACTAAATTTTCTATTAACTTGACATCTCAAACTGTATTTCGTGATTATCAAAGAACTATTGCTCCATCAATGATAGTCGGGTCTATGACGAAACGACCAGTCCTACATGAAGGTGGCCACTCTCTTTCAGGCAAACACGAACATTCACATGCATTGGTTAATATCAGCTGGAACGTTCGTTATTTGGAGCAAATGCTGTTACCGCATCAATCAAAAGATTCTATACGCACAAATTATCTTCAGAAGGCATCATTAAATAATAGTTTGGGTAGATTTGATAAGTAAGTCTTGTATAGATTTATATTTTATTCGTTCGTTTAGCTGGTCGGTAGTTATCAACATCTAAACTAGGAAAGCAATGTAACACATTTCACATAAAATCATCGATACTTTTCCGTGCGTAACTCAGCATAAGTTAGGATAAAATTGCCTTATATAATACTTCAATTTGTTTACTATCCAAGGACCTACTGTCATATTTTTCAAAAGATAAAAATACTGACTTCAGTAATCAACGTACCGTAATATGAGTAGTTACTTATTCGGTACTTTCAACGGTTTTCAAAGCACAATAACACTATCAAAACCTTAATATTGTTTAGAAGCATGTTAATAGCCTATACAATTATTCTTTCATTATATTAAAGGAAGAGTCCAGAGGCAAAGACGGTAGATCCTGAAGGATTCATAATTCATTAGAAAGTTCAAAGAATCCTACTAAACGTTTATTTTAACCAGCGATTAACTTGATCGTATCTGTAAGCCATTACTAAGTGGGTGTGATAATAATTGTTTCATATTCCACTTACTCACACAAATCGTCGATATCTCCTCTTTTCTTCTCTCTTTTTATAGAAACACAATGCCAGCTCAAATAATAATGAAAAGATGAAGGCTCATGTCCTATAAGCGTAAGTAGCGCAGCAAGAAGAAGAACAAGTGTATTGTAGTTGAGAGCCATGATCGTCATATTTCTTTCGGCCGAATTAATATACCTTTTCTTATGTGTCCTACCTTGCCGTATATATAAGCATGCATTTTGCGTATGAGCCAGATCTGAATTACATTTTAACGAAATAAAAAACATCATTTTGTCAGCATCCAAAACTGCTCATATTAAGTTTATTGAAATCTCAACGTCTTTATATGGAATCGTGTCATTGATCTTACAAAAAATTCAAAATATTTCACTGTTTCATTCATAATTCAAGCATGAGACACGATAAATTATTTTGGTTTTTTTGTAAGATTAGTTTTACCAGCATTAGACACCTTTGATTCTATTTCAAAAAACCTAAAAATAGTTATAGAACAACTTTGAAACACCGCCGAAGTGCAATTAAGTATAACAATAATTCATTGTTTCCTCTCATTGTCATTGCACTTGTATGGTTCTTCTCGCATACACTCATAAAATCACCCCCAACGTGATATTATGAAAAAACAATCAGATGGCTTTCCAAGTGAATGCTGTTACGGTTTAAATTGCAACTAAACGATAGAAACATCCTACCAAACAATACCTTTCACATTATGCCAATACCCTTCGATTAGTGTAAATCTTAGTTGAACATCTACGTTTTTTAAAGTGGTCCCACATTTCACATTCTTACATCATTAATGTGCGCAAATAGTTTATAGATATCTGCAAAGAAAGTATAGTAGTTAACAATCTAAGACCGATATTTGCTTACAGCAAATATACCATTTATTTATTGGATTTTAGAAAGAGTATTATGCTCTATCGAATTATTCCCCCGATGACGACTAACAATTTCTCAACAGATTTGAATGAAGAAATATCGTTAAATGACCAGTGGTACTCTTACCTGATTTACAAGAAGTTTGTCGATGATGATTATGAGAACTGTACCAAGAAAATTAATCTTCAAAACAAAGACTCTGAGCGCGAACTACAATGCTACAACACCTGGTATAGAAATTGTCTGATATTTGTCCGCAATGAAAAAGCCTGTGAACCTTATCGAAATCCATTGAAGGAATATTCATATTATCTCTGGTTAAATAATGACACGTCGGTAGACCTATACCAACGTCGCTCAATCTACTTCTATATCATACACGGTATCGTATGTATAAGTACTGGGTTGTGCATAACCTTTTTCTAGGAGGGTAACAGTATGATATCGAGTTGAATACCTGATGAATTTTATACCAGATTAAAGCCCGTGAAAAACTGGATCTGAGCGTGTAGTCATCATTTTCGATAGATAAGGCTACCGTTTGAAATTGCGAATATAGAAGTAAATCTGTACAAATAACTCAATCGTCAAAATATAGGATTGAGCATAACTTTTCGATAGAAGACTACAACATTAATTACTTGTGGAACAGTTTTCAGTAGTGTCTCTGTTGGAACATTTATACTGTCTGAAAAGCAACAGTATATCAATATTTTGTGTGACCGTCATTGACTTCACGCCCAGCTCTTAATCGTTGAGGATAAGATTTCAATAGATTTTCGAAAAGTTCTGTTTCATTTTCAAGCTCATGAAGAACACTTTCAAGATGTTCAAGCAGAACCATTTTTGAATTTCGAGTAGCACCGTACTCTTCGACCATGAGGCTTTCTATCTTATCCATCAGGATCGAACCAACAACTTCTGCTACGTTAAGATCGAGAGAATTTCTTGGTCACTGTGTCCGGTCAAAGAAACCAACTTCGGAATTTTTAAGCAATGCTTGAGTGGCGTTTGCTTTGTGAAAGGGAGCATTTTCATGAAGATAAACTACCTCCGATTGATCTAATACATTTTGGGGATCAGAAAGAAATGGAATCTCATTTTCTGTCAGAAAAGACCGACGATAAGACGCTCCATCTCATGTTCTACCATTATCGTTGATTACCCACATCAATTTGACAGCAGTAAAACAGATAAAAATTCCAACACAATCAGGCCTTGCAGTAAATTCTCGGTAACGTTCATCATCTTGAATATCTGCCAGTGAAAGCGATCATACTCTGTCGTTTTGATGATTGGGTCGACGAACAGTCCAAACGTAGAACTAGTCACTTGGAGCAAGGTGTATAAAGTCATATTCATCCCATTGACGCAAATAATCGCAAAACCATAATCGATCTTCAATATTCGTCGCTGACTTCATTGGCTTCTGAATCACATGAAAAGTCTTTAGCTCTTGTTTAACACGGTGCCGTTGTATTGTTGATCGACTACCGACCTCTTCGCACTTCGGAAAGATGTCTTTCGCAACTCGTCTGCAGCTTCGTTGCATTTTCCCACTGTTTTCCATCACAATCTATTTTACTTTTTCAGATAATTTTCTGGTCATCCACTACCAAATACTGTAAAACAATGTTCGTAACCTTTTTTCCAGTTGTCAGTAACTCATCTGTCAGTACGATGCAGCTTTTGAGCGATCTACTTTCGACTGATGAACGCTGCATCTGCTTCCATTGCTTCCCGATAGGCGTTCACGCAAATTCAGTCTATCACACGTTGTTCTTTGTTGTCTCCGATAACTTCAGCCATGCTACTCAACAATGATTGTTTGGAGTTGTGAATAAAAATGAAAAAGCCATGATACACATTCAGATAAAGGATGAAAGAAAAGGATGATTTCCATTATACATGATACATATAATAGAACACAAAATACTTTGATAAGAAGAAGAAAAAGAGTAATAGAAAGAAAGATAATACAGAATGAGAAAAATGTGTGGAATTTCGACGATCGAGTTATTTATACGGATTTACTTCTATATTTGCAATTTCAAACGGTAGCCTTATCTATCGAAAATGATGACTACACGCTCAGATCCAGTTTTTCACGGGCTTTAATCTGGTATAAAATTCATCAGGTATTCAACTTGACATCATACCGTTACGCCCCTAGAAAAAGGTTATGTACAACCCGATATATAAGCTGCACAGTTGATAAATACTATTTTTCTTTAATAGAAGCTTTTGAGAGATACTGAAAGTAGATGTTGCAACCAAGACAAAAACCAAAATATGTAGTTTTTTTAATTTCAATTAAGGAACAGTTATCTACAGATATTATCTGAAATTTCTCGTACTTGATGAAATGGTAATAACATTCTTATTTCTGTAAACGGCTACATTGACAAAATACTTTTATCGTAAAACTATCACCCACCAAATGGCTGCGAATCATATTCTCATTATCAACTATTCACATAACGATTAGAAAAAAATTGTTTTGAATATATCAAAACGGTATAAATTTAGCTGTACAAATCTTGATGCGGCGTTAGTATGAGGATATTAAGTGCGAATAAAAAATCTCAGACGTTATAACACAACATTTATTTTTTCCAATGCTGTATTTTTATTCTGTCCTTTATATTATGGGCGATTCGAGGGACATAAATGTTTTATTTGCATTTTAAGTTTACAAGCATAATGTTGACTGGGCAGGCTGATTAGTACTTCCTCTGACAGATCGTTTGACGCCGTACAAAACCTGCTATTTACTTTTTTTTAAAATACATTTACTTAATGATATAATTTATAAATTGTTGAATTGTAGTGTTTGCTTACGATGAAAAAATTATCTACTGTATTATGTACAGTGCGTGTATTATTTAATCGATCTCTAATGCTTTTTCTGTCGCATTCTTTGAGTAAAAACTATTCTGTCTGTATTACTAGAATAGCTTTGTCAGCTTAATAATTAGTTGCTTATTGTTTCTCATGAAATGATGATGTCGAACATGAGCAGTATCATTTACTTGGCGCTTTTATTCAAAATAAACTCCTCCAAAGGAGGAAAACCGTTTCTGTTTTAGAGAAGATATTCACACACTATATTTTTATATTAATTACGTTTCAACATTGTAAGCACCTAACCATGCACCATTCTAATGTATCCAAGAGAATATTGTTTATTTAAAAACATGATTGGCAACCATTTTGTCATTGTTAGAGAAGCAGTTTAAATCTGTCTGGTTTAGTTAGATAAAGCTTCCTCTAGGATATTTGACTTATGCTTAGCTGTTCCCCATATCTGTTCATAGTCGATTTCGTAAAAATTCATATTTATGAAAATGACTGATGGAAGTAGAATATTTATTTAATCAAAATGAGGCAATAATGCCAATTACACTAATCTGATTCATAATCATTATTAAGACTTGTCTTCTCAAACTTGAAACAAAGATGTTTCCAGTTGAAAATGTCTGAATAAATCACGAAATACTGTGTCTAATATTTCCTACGTATTTGATATTTCGTACATACAGAAGTTAGTTTTCTACAAAATAGTCTAGTTCGTCTAAGTCTTCTAATGACGATTGAAGTGCAGATGTTTGTGGAATTTTTGACTTTCAATACAATTTATGAGCTCTCGTTTCGATTTATCAACGCTGTTCTTGTGTAAAATCGTGGGTTATGTAGCAAAATACTCACTTTTGAATGTTGTTTACTACTGTCTTGGACTCTAAGCTTTTATATATATATATATATACCTTCACTAAAACATGAGCAAATATTTTTATTCAAGTCAGATGTGTTAGCCAATCTTCTGATCATTTGTGGGGAGCTGTTTCGAAAATCATTCTACTGAGCGTTCTATTCATTTCTATTTGTGTTACAAACATTATACTTTCCGTTTTGATAGAAGTATATCGTTATCTTTCATTTTGAACTCAGTCTCTTTCTCTATTAAAAAATATTCCTCTACACTTTGATCTCTTTTCATCAGTCTCAAAAGTTCAGTGTTTTAAGATATTTTCAAATTAAATAAAAATAACGCATTATATGGACCAGAACAATAATGCAATCACCATTGATCTATTTTCTGAACATAGAATAGCGATATATTTTCGAAGGAACAAATGAGGCATGTGAGGAAGTAATGGATGTGGTAGTATTACAACAGAACAAGGAGAAGTGTTTGCCCACTAATGCTACCTTCAGGCCATAAATCATTCAACAAAGAATGCTGTAATTTACACCCCTTGAAATTTTGTTATTTCCAGCGATCTCTGATGAGCCTTATTCATTAGTACATGTTGGCCACGCTCATATGTAAAATAGTAGCCATATTGATTAGTATATGTTTCTAAGGGTGGTTTCTTTTCTTTCATCTATCTTTCTCGATCATCTCTTTACTATGTAGTAGAGAGATGATCGAGAAAGATAGATAAAAGAAAAGAAATCGCTCTTAGAAACGTATACTAATCAATATGGCTACTATTTTAAACATGAAATTGGGCGAGAGACATTAGTGAATATGGCTCATTATCAGAATAATCGAATTGAAATGTTACTTATCATCATCAACAAAAATGGCTTGAGAATGAGAAAACATGCACTGTAATTCCAAACTTGATCGACGGCTCGCATGTCTGAATACAGTTACATTTTCAAATATTAAGAGAGATTTTATTTTTCTTCTTTATAGTTTCTAATTTTTTAGGCAATGGTGCTGTTATTGTTATAGCAATTCTAGTGATTTTGCCGGTCAGTTGCACTGCATCTTCAATTTATCTATACCGGTACGTTATTTTACAATACGGTATATCTCAAAACACTCAGATTCTATAAGATATTGTGTATTTAACACATTCACCACGATTCAATTTTCTTCGAAAATAGCTTTCATAGATGCATTTTCGTGTACATTCACTTCTTGATAAACGTACATATTGGCTTTTTTAGTATATGCCACAACTTCTTTCGCTTTTTTTGTTTACAATATTACATAGTCAATCCTTTTTCACGCCAAACAGAATAATTACTCAAATTTGTTTTTCTCTCTCTTACATACTGCGCAGTAGGAACGAGATAAACGAAATGCAGTTTCGATTCTGTTTCTTTGTTTTTATTCTTTTTGCAGCATTATCTTTGACTCTTCTCTCTTGAGATTCTAAAAACAAATGAAATTTCATGATGAATTAAGTTATAGTGTGAATCACTTGTACCAACAATCAAGAAAAGCAAGTGCGACAGCAGTGAAAAGAATGAAAACTTTCTCTTTTGATTGTGATAATTATTTTTCTCTTGATTGTTTCAATGAAAAGCATTACGCTATGTAATAAAGAACTCGAATACTGAACAAGACGGAGTGGATCATGGAATATACGGCATCCACTACATAGGAAAAAAGAAGAAAAAGAAACTGTTTTTTCTTATTTTCCTTATAAAATATACCGTGAGCCACCAGTGGCTCACATCGTGGTGAATGTGTTAAAATAGTTCTTAGCGTTCTGATTAATCTCATAATGGTCTAGCTAGAAAAAACTGGATATATTGTTTGTCAATTGCAGAGATACCTTAGGTATATTTAAAATAAAAGAGTAGAAAAATTTTGCACTTACACTTATTAAATTTATACCAAAATCATGTGATCAGAGGAGCATGTAATATTTCAGTATCGGATTTTAAAAGCAAGTAACGCTCGTCGAGAGCAACTCGTTTGTTCTTCGACTGAATTCATTCTTTTCATTTTCTACATTGTTGTCGGATCTAATGTTCATGAAAGTTATCATATAAAAAACTCAAAACAAATCTTTCACATTTTAGGATTTTTAAGAACAAGATCACGAGCCTCATATTCTAAAAATAGAGAACACTCGCGATTTTCTCATCGTAGATAACATTTCTTTAGTCTTTGAACAGAACTGATCAAGAATTGGCAACAGCCAACGAAACTACATTGCTCGTCACTTCTTACAAACGTTTAACTTCGAAAATCTTTCTCAGTCAAAAGAATCTCAACCGAAACATCTACAATGCCTTCATTCAAAAATACTTTATAGAATAACTGAATTTACCAGTTCCATAAGGAAACCTTTTCCCGTCCTCCATTGAACATAGCTCATAGTCTTCCGAGCAGAGCCAATGTCAGTTTTATGAATCAAATGAACCAATATGACGAGTTAAAAGCAGAGACGACAAAACCTGTTTTTCAACACAAGTCGTGTTTATCCTACTCGAAATTTTTTATCATTCTAATTATGATAAATAACTCAACGCATACAGTCGCGCATTTTAGCAAGATTCTTTATGAAAAACATTTATTATGCAAAGTTATCTTCCACGTTCGGGTCGTTGTACCCCATCAGTTTTCACGCTTGTCCCATCAAAATTTCAAATCTCTGACCTCTTGGGCTACACAATAAAAAAACGCATACTATTTTCGAAAAACTCGTGTATATATATTAGATAGATTCCACCCCGAAAAACTCGTGTATATATATTAGATAGATTCCACCCCGAAAAACTCGTGTATATATATTAGATAGATTCCACCCCGAAAAACTCGTGTATATATATTAGATAGATTCCACCCCGAAAAACTATACCCAAATTCAGAGGTCGCAGAAAGAACCTAAGATGGAGAGGAATGTAAGGAAGATTTTTCCGATTAAATTTCGTAAAAAATGCAAAGATGAAATATATTCTCTTTTTACTCAAAAAATCAAAAATTTCAACAAGTCCACAACTATCGCTACTGTTAGAGAGAAAGCGATCGCTATAAGCTCAAAACAGTATGCACAACTCCTATGTTTTGAGTCCTATTTAATATAAGTGGTTTTAGGGACCTATAGATGCCCTTCAAACATAAGACTAAAAGACCTATGGGATCTTCACAATATACTGCAAAATTTACCGAGATTTTTCAGAAGTTGAGATGCTAATGTTCTTCTGATCTTTGACTCTGATACAAACCCATAAACAAATAAACAATTTTTTTGTCATATGGCTCTTTCTACAATCGAGAGAATAACAATCGTTGTAGCATAAAATATTATCAATGAATGTGATTTGTGTCAGCAATTTATACAAGCATTGACAGATTTAGTAGCACGACAAAGAAACATTTCCCACCATCTCGTGAAATCTTTTCTCAACTTTTTCCACCGATGACGGAAAACGATAGCAATAGTAACCCTTCTAAAATAGTTTCTTATACCAAGATCACCATTTCTTCTGGAAATCGCTCTCCTCTCCCGCTGATTATCTGGATCTGCCACTATATAGAAGACAATATATGAAGAAGTTATTTTGTATTACAAAATAGAACGATAAATAGTGCATATTATTAACACTTTCACCGCGATGAGACCCATCGATGGGTCTCACTGTATTTTGACACAAAGCTGAGTAGAAAAAGACTTTCTTTTCCCTTTTCTTAGGCAATAGCTTACATATTATCTGTTCTCTCCTTCGTTTTCGTTATTTTGTGAATCATTTATTGTATAGCGAAATGTTTCTTGTTAAAACAATCGAGACAAAAAAACTTACCACATTCAGAACAGAAGGTTTTTATTTTCTTTGTTGTTGCCAGGCTCGCTTCTCTTGATTGTTGCTACCTGATTTTCTCGTAGCAACCAGCACAGCGTCTTCGGTCGTCCCGAGTAGATCCTGCTTTCTCTTCGAGTTTGTGCTTCGTTTGACCTATTAATTTTTGCCTTGGGTCTGGGTCGAGCTTCTTAAATGGTAGCCAAGCAGTACAGATCTCACAAGACGTTCACGAAAATTTAGGATGGTCATATTACTTGCTGAACAGTACTCCTTGTATATCAGATAGCCATTCATTACAGCTGTCCCAAAAATGAATTCAAATGCTACTTTTCGGGACGATTTTATAGATCGCCTCAGGCACGTATAACATGCGGATAGTTGATTAGATAAATCAGTACCTGGTCTTCCTCTGTTATAATCTATTACAATTTGTGGCTTTATAATTGGTTTATTTTCAAAATTTGTTTTCCCAGTGTCTACGATAGCTGCTGAATGCGACGGCTTTGTAGATATCATCAAAACATCTTTCTTATCTTTCCACACGACCAGTTTTATACATTCTTTATTTTGAAGTCCGTACGCTTCGCCAAGCTTCAGCTTTTGCTGAAGAAATTCTTTTCTTGATGCAGAAGGATTGCTTCTCAGTGTTCCAATAAGGTACGTGTCGTGTGCTAATAAACTTTTTGGAAGGGAAATACTGGTAATAAAGTTGTCAGTTACGACAGTCCGATAACATCCCGAGAGACCATTCAATAAATCCATCACGACTCTTTCAACATGTCCAACACCTGCCATGGGATCTTGCTCACCAGTATAGATCAAATAATTCCATGTGTACCCGTTAGTGGCTGCTAACTTATACGTCTTTATTCCATATTTATGTGCCTTCCCATGTATATATTGTTTGAACGAAAGCCTACCACGCCATGGTATCATTGTTTCATCGATTGTAATTACTGCACCAGGAACATATATAGATGAAAATCTAGCTTTCAGTAAATCCAAAAGTGATTTCAATTTAACTAGTCCATTTTGATTGGAGTGGTACTTATGGTTGTTCGAAAAATGCCAGAATTTGAGGAGTAATTCAAACCTATCTCTTGTCATTGCATTTTGAACGATTTTGGATCTATCTACTGCTCATTTCAAAATAAAAGGCAGATGGGTATTTTTTGAATAACTTATGATAGGAACAAGATAGAGAGCTACGGTTTTCACCGTTGGAGAGAGCAGATGAAAACGCATCAAATCATATAAAATAATGACTTCTAACTAGGACTTTTGAAACTTCCTGCAATAATTGTATAAAAAAACTTATAAAAACAGGTCTAATTTTTCTAGCAAAAAGCGAAAAAAAATAAAAAAACTGATGTTTTTTATAGAAATTACTGGCAAAATAGGCTCGAATTGTCGGATATCGTACCGAGAACATTCAAAGCACTAAAGTTTTCAATCAAGTCTTGGATATAGTTTTGTAGCTGGTCAGCCCTTGACTCTAATTCACTCGTTAAAGTTTAAGATTTCTTTTATCTTCATAGAGCACCCATCTGTTCTTCCACGATGACCATAGATCACTATTTATTTATGAAATAAGTCTCAACAATTTTATATGAATCGATGCGCTGGATCAGCCTCTTTCCAACGGTGAAAACCGCAGCTCTCTATCTTGTTCCGATCAAAAGTTATTCAAAAAATACCCATCTGCCTTTTATTTTGAAATGGGCAGTAGTTGGCTACTGCTCCAGTAGTATTCTAATTCTGGCATTTGTACCAATCCCATTTCGATAATGATTCCAAAAAATTTGAGCATCTCTACATCATTAGTTTGTTTTCACTGACGACTCTTTGTTCGTCGGCTAATATCATGTGTTTGCAATTATTGCTCTACATATCGGTTAGTTTCGCAAATCATAAGGTCAATAATTTCGTCCGTGATGATATGGCGATAGCAATCGATGGAAAGAATTGTATTATCTCCTGATACAGAAGTTACCTCTTGAACGAGTCCATAATCTTCCATGAATTCTGCATCAGATTCCGATTGTATTTCATCCCAATCTTGCGAATCCACTTCGTGACTAGTAGTTTCTTCATCAGAATTTCCTGATTCCAGGTCCATCCTAACGAAATCATCATCCAAAGAGGTCAAGTCACTGGTCGAGCTAGTACTTTCTTCTGTTTCAGATTCTTCGAATGACATGTGAATAATTACAAAATTTTGGATAATTTTATACGTACAACAAAGGGATCGAGAAAGCAGAATAACAAGAAAAAATCTGGAAATTTCCTTCTCCTATGTTACGTATACTACACATAAGATGAAAAGAAATAAAAAAGTGATGTAAGGGATTTTTCCTTTAAAGATAATGCATAGTTCATTATGTGGTGATAGAAAGAAGGAACGACGATTAGTTGGTAGAAAAGAATGGAAAGGGCATTAGATGCATTTATTTTATGCAAATTGGTGATATGAATCAATATTTTGATAGAATTTTCAAAGAAAACTGAATGGCGTTGAACGTGTTAAGTATCATGTATTTTCGAGTTATTTTTTAATAAAAAAAACAGTTGTACAATGACAAAGGGAGAGATAACTGACTTATGACTTACGTGATCTAAATGATCTGAAATCATTATTATTCCTTGATCGTAGTCAGGGTCTTAATCCCGAAATTGGCAATGCGTTTGTGTCTTCATCCACAAGATACTACTTCAATGCTATGTCAGAGCAGGAAAGAACCTCCAGTAATACCCTTAGGTCCTCGAATGCTATATACTGGAGGTACTCTTGGGTTCTCAAGTTCTGTATAATGGGGTAACCTTAGATCCTCATGTTCAATATTACGGGGCTATCCTTAGCTCTTCGAATTCTATACTCTGGGGATACCATTAGTTACTCAAAACTTATATTTTGGGTACGCACAGGTCCTCAACTCCTATGGTATAGAAGTATGTGTGTAACAATAACAAAAGCAGACAATATCGATTGGTATAGATTTTGGCTGGCATCGGTATTGGCGTAAGAGCTTTTGATTCCTTATGTGAAATATCAACTTTTTAAAAACTTACAAAGGATTCGTATTTTTCGAGCCCGAGGACATTCGATCAGATTTTATAGAGAATCATTATTTTCGAACAAAAACCTTGTTCTAATAAAAAAAAGTCAGATGCAAAAATATTGCAAATCAATCACAAACTTTTGACTCTCTTGAAGAAGTAGTTTATTTTACAAAAATAACGATTAATTATAAAGTTTAGTGAAAAGTTTTCGCGAATGAGGAACACGATACCACCGTTGGCTCTTTAAAATATTGATGTATGACGCGATGGAGCAACAGCTCTTACACTACTAGCGATTCCGGTCAATAACAGTGTGAATTCTGATTGACTGATATGCTGGCTATTATGAATAATCTCATTTTTATGTATAGTAGTTGAGGACCTAAGAGCATTTTTCCAAAACGGATGACAACTAAAAACTCAGTCCTCCAGTTCTGAACTGAAACTGGTGCATTCTTATTAGTGCGCCTGAGAACAAACACACACAGATAGAGTCAATTTCGGAATTAAGATATGAACTACAGTCAAGGAAATTGTTTCCGTACTATCTTTGAAACGTGGTAGTATATCCTTATATGAAAATCAATTTGAAATGAGTACTAACAGATTTATACTTTGAAACAGCCTGAATTTTTAAGACTTTCGTGATCTAAAAGACTTTAAGTCATAAAAGTCAACCAATTCCCTCTTGCATTTTTCATTTTAAATTGGGTATTGATTTTGTACATTACATTTCTCTCTATATGGAAGAAGTGATGATAAAATTTCATCATTCAGAATAGTTAGCTATAGCACAGAAACTATTTAAAAGCAAGGCAATAAAGGAAAACTAATTTGATATAAATTACACTCAAAAACGCAATGAAGATCTAGGTCACATTATTTATAATATTTTATGTTATAACGATTGTTATATATTAATATGCTAATAGTCAGTTGATTCTGTGTTGCGAGTCACATGAGTATTTTAATAATCTGAGAATCAATTTATAACAATCCATCAGAAAAAGGAAAGTATTTTCCAGATAATGTCCTAAAGATCAACCGATTAAATACTCAGTAAACCGGATTCTGGTGCATGTCTAACTGAAAGAGAAAACCACATCACAATAAAGGCCGCTAACACGAAGTTCTATTGATTCGATAACAGATATCAGAAGCAAAAGTGATACGGAATATATTTTCACTATTTTTGAGTTATACAGCTGAATTTAAAACTTTTATAGAAAATTCAGCGGCAGCATCTAATAATGGACGCAAATGCTTGTCTTTGTTTAAAGTTGATAGGAGACTTAATAGGAAATTTACTCAATGAAAATGTTCCTATTGAATTAATTTTCGAAATTATTTTAGACGTTTACAACGTATGAAAAAAGTTTTGTCATCCGCTGGACATCCAATAGGCCAGAATGATCTCTGATGGTAACAACATCTTTCAACGACAAATATCTCAATTCAAACTTTTCTATAAATGCTATAAATGAAAACTGAATTTATTCGTGGTTCGTTTTATGGTATATCAAACATTTTTACACATGAGCTCTTCCAATGGTCCCATTTATACCTTATTTGATAGATCTCTACGACTTATGCATACAATAAAAAATTACGATATTTTGACCTTCCAATAGAAAAATACGAACATTACAAATTAAGGCTTGTTGTAACACTTTCAAAGCATCGAAAATCGAGAGCCTATCGAGATTTATTTTTATAGAGAATTTATTACGAGTTATTCGTTGTATCAGTATTTCAGCACACCCTCATCTTTGCCCTTGCACTCTGCACCCACTCTCAGACCCATTAAATTTTCACGTTCAGAAATGATGTGGGATTTATCTCAAAATGTATGAAGATTTATTAAAAAATCCTAATAAATCCTAAAAAAAATAAATCCTGATAGCTGCTAAGGTTACGATGTTTCATATTGTCGTTGAAGATCTCATAAGTGCTGTGAGGTTCTCCTTTTGGGGATATAACTGATGGCTTCAACCTCCGT